>OENT01001287.1:23611-49249 GCA_900239685.1 Rotaria macrura | reverse complement strand
ATGGGTTTTTGCGAGGGTTTAGACACATCTAAATAAACGCTTCTAAGGGTTTGCTATACGTTGCATTTTCATCAACCCTTAAATCGTTTTTTATTCTACGCTTTTTTTTTCAGTGTAGTTATTCGTCATAATAAATCCTGCTAGTGTTAGAATGATTCCTTTCTTCATTCCATCGATTTGTTCAAGATCTGTATCTTTTCATTAGTTTGTTTATTGTTTTGATATCTTTCTCTTGTGGTATCATTGTCAATAGGTCCGTGAGGTCCATGGTAATGAATAATGTGGTATTCGACAGGTGTTTTAGCTGACCATATTTGTGCTTCTTTTATGAATTCCATTCCATTCAGTATAGTTGTTTATTTTGCCAGATTATCAAACACTGGTTGTAGAAGTCTACAAAGCCATCTTGATATGGCAATCGTAGATGACTTCATTCCTGACATTAAAGGACGCAATGGGGTATTCTTCTTATGAGCTTTCGGTAAGAAATACAAATGTACTAGTTGAGCTTGATCTTCTTGCACGATTAATTTTTCATATTGTCTTTGTGTGATATATTTATTCGCTTCGTAGTGCCCTAAGGAAGACATTTGTTCGTTTCGCATTAGATCAAGGAGTGGGTTTATTTTACCTAAATCTTCATGAGCTTTTTTTTGTGTCCATGTATGCTTCAGCTTTTCTTTTGTAGTCATCTATTGTACCTAGATGAGAGACCATAGATTTGCCTGTCTTTCTGATGACTGTACGTGTGTAGTCTCAAGTTTCTTTTTCAATGGCTTTACTTGTCTTAGCTCGGTATGTGGTTGGTATTGACTATGACATTCAGTTATGATATTCACGACTGGATCGTGAAACTTGTGCAAACTCTCTGTTGGTAAAACCAACAAATGCTTAGTGAAGATGTTTATTCTCTTCTTTTTGACTTTCTTTATCTCGTGTGACATTCGTATTTGTGCGAGATGAAGACTGTCTGGAATGTATCTATGGTCAAGTTTGAGGAGGACCTTCTCTCTCTCTCTCCCTCCTGTGTAATATCAGTTGAGTTTCATTTATTACGCCTATGCAGCAAAAAAGTCCTTGCAAGGAACAGGATTTTTATGTTTTGCTGTCTATTATTCAAAGCATGGGTCTTTGGTGCCTCGTTATGTTAAATAAAGCGTTCATATTCAGTTTCTAAGTCAGTTCTTTTCTGTGAACAATGAACATCTGATTGGAAGAGTTTGACCACAGACCCCACTGTTATTGTGCTAGTGTTGGTGGTAGTGTTGTTGTTAGAGGTGTCGGGTTAGCATTAAGAGTAAAAATAATGCATTGATTTATTTCCCAAGGAAAATTGATTGATACTAAATCTTTAGAATTAAGAGTACCATCGTTGTTAGGAATACTGATTTAGTGAATAAGTCTGCATTAAATGTTTTCTTTACCATTGTACACTAATGGATTATTTTCACTTTTAATGCTAACCCGACACCTCTATTTGTTCTCGTTCATTACCCCGTCTGTGTCATTTTCTGTCCCTTTTTTTCTTCGCCTTGTTCAGTTTGTTCAAATTACAAAGCAACAGCTGTTGCTGTTCTCGTTCTGTGTTGTCTATCTGCTACGCCACATGGAAAGTTCTGAAGAATGGATTTAATTTTTTCGTTCTGAAATTCATATGCTTCCGTTTTTGTCTTCATATATAATTCATCAGCCTTTAGAAGAACATTTTTAGACAATGCCATTATTCTTTCTTTGTTCAACCAGATTTATTCATTTGTCAGTGTTACGTTGTGCTCTTCTTAAACATGTACGTCGATCCTATCTATTCTCTTTTCTTTAGTCTTTTCATTTCCTTCACTTCTTTCGTTTGATCTTGATTAACCTCTGTATTCCTGTATAATTTTGTCCATTTTCTTCATGTGCGTATATAAACACTTGTTTTGTAAAAGAATAGACAGAAAGAATAAATCGCACACATATAAGTTAACTGTCGTCATCTTTGCTCTTCGTGAACGTGAACTCTAACAGTCAGTGATGATTCACCCAAGGGTAGGTTAAAGTGATGGGTTGCCGTGACTTGGGAACTGTATCAAATTTAAAGATAATTTCCCATAAGTTCAAAGCGTTTTTTTTGTCGGTGATAGTTCTTTAATGTGAATTAGCAATATATATAAGCATTTATGTTTTGAGAATGGCCCGTATGAGTTTTTTCGCATGTAAAAGACTGGGGTTGATCATAGTGACTTTCAGATATTTCTGTTGTGATTATAAGTTTAATTCATATCGCTTTAATGCGAAAGTCTGACTTTTTGTGATAGATTCCGCTTTGTGACAGTCCACCACGTGTTGGGAATTATCGATGAAGACTGTTCCATGTTGTACTGATGTAGGAATATGAGATCAACGATTTCGTTTCGGAGTTTCATTCTTTTTAGTTTGCATTATTCAGATAGCAATAGTAAATCGTATTTTCCTCTACTTTCGTGTGTTTTTCTTATGATTTTTGAAAAAATTTTTACGTTCGGGTTTATTTGGGAGGACTTCTCTTTTAGCTATTATGTACCGATCTGGTTTTGGTTGTCTTAATGGGTGCCTGTAGCAAATATAATCCAGATAGGATGTTTCTAATTGGGTTTTTTTATCACAAAGAAGTCGTACCGTTTTTTTCCATAGATTAAAGAAGTCGTGAACAGTTAGTCTGGCATTTGCATCCGTGTCAGTGCATTATATTTACCTATGGATAGTAACCAAGGTGCGATCTATTCAATGATTTGAGTGCAATCACGGACATCTTTAATATAAGACAATTGTCTCTAGTGCTTTACCGCTCCTCTAAACTTGAGTGATAGCTGGCATTAAACTATCAGGCGACATGACCATTAAAAGTATAATATCGTCACAGCCGGCCCGATAGGCAAATACTATCATATGTACGTGTGTGCGGGACAAGATCCAAACAATAAAAAAGTAATTGAGTTGTGGGTGGGCATTTTTATTGAATTTTTCTTTGAAAACAGTTTTGTAGCAAAAATCTTATACTGATGGAATGATATCTGTTATGTCCGCGGACGAATAACATATGAAGAGTATAGTCTCAGAATAATATTCGCCCTCGAAGTGTATTGGATATTATGGTAGTGCTTTTCAATTGGCTGCATGAGGAAAGCAGCGCATTGACCAGATATGAGCACATTCTCACTTCACAATGAGATTAACAAATTGTTGGGTAGATACCAGGAAAAAATCAAGATCCAACACTATATATGTTAGATTGCGATCATACCAAGTGGCAGATCATCTGTGGAATAGATTAGATGGATATATTTTAGTCTGCCTTTTCACATGAGTTGATCTATAATGCGTTTTTTTAAAATATTTTGTTTAATTCACTCTGAATTTTTTTGTCCCTTCATTTTAGATGTCACGCACAAACCAAAGACATAATATTCACAATGATGGAGAACTGAAAGATAGTGCTCTTGCAGCCCTGATTCCATTCTCCTGAGTGTTATCTCCCGACAATGTTCGGAATCATATGTTAGGTCCAATTCTAAAAGGTTCTCTTAGGATGGTTTTGATGCGGACCACCATAACTCACTCTAATCCACATGTTTCCTTTCATTTCAATGCCTGTGACAGAATGGGGAAGCCAAGTGGATCCGGCCTGAAGATTTCTTCTTTACCGATAGGACAGAAGAAACAAGAGCTGTATCCGTCATGGAGTACCTCGTCAATAAAAGGCGTAGAGATAGCACACCACCATACTAAGATTTAAACCGGTCCACTCCTCTGCCTCACTCTGCAAATATTCATATTCGTCGATCAGGCACTAGGAAGTGGTCCGATACGTAATCACCGATGATACTCCAATAGATGAAGAACCAACTGAACTGATCCAATGCGCCTAACAGAACCGAACGCTACTTGCACAACAACGCTAAGGACCACTCCTTGTCGTGAAAGTCAAAATGGATTCTTCGATTTAAGTTGCATGCCAACGGGGCAACCATCAAGCATCACAAAATCAAATTCAGTCAAAATTGAAGCTACTCTGGACCGATCACCCAACAGCACCACCCCCATCCGACAGGCAAGTAACAGCAACATCCAAAAAAAAACACCAAATAACAAAGGCAGCGCTTCTAGGTTTTGAAAGCCAAAAACTCTTAGATGATGAGCCGAGCCAAAGGTACGAGAAAACCACTCCACATAAGAAGAGTTTAGAGGCATTTAAAGCCTTTACCTTTCATCGAATGCGAAATCCCTTCGGGAAACCCATCTTGAAATGAATCGAATGACCCTTTCGGCATATCAACATTGCATCTGTTACAGTTCGGCTACTTCCCCTTGCTCTTCGTATGTGTAGTAAAAATTTTGCTTTTTTTCTAGGTAATCCTGAAAAGTTGCGTTTTTCAAGACAACACAAAATGGTTGGACAAATAAAAATCCTGAAACATGAACCTAAAACACAACTGTATTCGTTTCTCAGTATAAAAGAATTGAACAATAAAAAAAGATTTTTTTCTTTATCACACAATTGAAAACCAATTGCTCTCATTTTACAAATTATCTCAAACTACTCTAAACTTTGGAGATTTTTCGAAGAAAGAGTGACAAAGAGAGAGCAGTGATTACAATCGTAACTTCTCGGTTGAAATCAACATCTCCACTCAAGTTCACACGAGATCCACCAGATTACAACGTTTTTCTTCCTTTGATTCTCTCCAATAACAAACTTAAGTGTTTTATGACAGTACTCAAAAATTTGAAGATTCTTAGAAAAAAATACTATCAAGGAAGAAACTACAGTGCAAACGTGAAACATGTGTTAGAATTGGCATCCCCATTAAACGTTACGCAAGATCTACCTGATTTCAACGATTGTCTCCTGTTCGTTTCTTTGATATATCGAACTCACAGTATGATATGACACTTTTCGAAATTCGATATATTTAACGAAAAAAGACTATCGAAGGGAGAAAATTGATTGCAATCGGGTAACATGCATTCGAATAGAGATCCCAACAGAATGTTCAACGAAATCTAACTGATTTAAACGAGTGTTTCCTATCGGATCCTGTCTAATACCCAACGCACAGTGTTTGATAATCCTCCACGAAATTTTGAATATTTCTCGAAAAAAGAGTATCAACCTGAAAATATTGGATGCGATCGTATACTAAGTACTGCGATTGAAATGGCCTTTGAAGTATTCACGATATCAGGCGAATTTCAACGATTCATCCCACTCGATTCCCGGAAATATCGAATTGACAGTGTTTTGTAACACCCTTCGAGATACGGCAATCCTGACATATATGGGGGTATAGACATCGTCGCTAAATGTTACACGAGAATCACCAGACTTGAAAAGTTGTATCCCCTTCGAATGCATCGCAAAACCACTTAGAACCACGTTTTTCATGGTTCCTAGGAACTTGAGAGAAAAGTAAATGGCTAATTTCTGCTTTTCTCTTGAGCATTTAGGGGTGCAACAAATCTTGAATGGATTTGGGATTTGTCACCAAATCCCTGAGATTTGGACTTGGATTTGGTTTTGGTTTCTGGATTTGGGGTATGGTTAGAACTGAGTTCCTAGCTGTGGATTTCTTCTAAATTTTGATCGCAGGATTGTTTATATTAATTTTTCCAGCTTAGATTTGGGATTCGGGATTGGTGATACGTTTGGGATTTGGGGTTTGGACTTGGACTTGGATTTGGATTTGGGTCTTAGATTTGGATTTGGACTTGGGATTTGTTTTCTATCTAACATCAATCAAATTTTGTAGCCGTGCCTCATTCAAACCAAATCTCACTCCCAAATCCAAATCACAAACCCAAAGCCTACCCAAATCCTAATCATAATGATACAGACCAAATCCCAAATCCAAATCAAAGACACAAATCCAAATCCAAACCCAAATCTATACCAAATCCAAACAATTTTATATCAACCTCTAAGAATTGATACTCTTCTCTTCCTTCTGAGACTTTCTATTGCAAATTCTCATCAGATTTGGATAATTTAAGACCAAACCCAAACCCAAATCCAAATCCAAATCTCAGTCGAGAACAAATCCAAATCTATTTACACCAAATTCCAAAGCCTTGGATTTGTTGCACCCCTATGAGCATTGAAATAGGTAAACAAAATGATCGCTACTTATTTCGATCTCTCGCAGTTTCTAGGAATATTAGAGCAAAGTAAATTCCTCACTTATACTGTTCTGCTGGTCGTTGAAATGGATGCACAAAATGCATGTGAATTACTTAGGAATTTCAAAGTTGCTAAGAATTTCAAAGCAGAGTTAGTCCGCAATTCCTGTGCTTCTGCTGATCACTGACATGCATGCACAAAATGAATACTGATTATTTAGATCTTTCGTGGTTCCTACGAATTTTGGAGATAAATAAATGCCCGATTTCTAGTTTTCCGCTGATCATTGAGGTGGCTGTAAAAAATGAACGCTGATCATTTAGATCCTTCATAGTTGCCAGGAGTGTTACTGAGATGTAAATCCCTGACTTTTGTTTTCCGATATGCTGTGTATGTTTCCTTTTAAAAGTCAGAAATCAGAAAGTACATATGAGAGGTGTTCGGAAAACTGGTAATAATTTGAGGTTTCCAGCGACTTTTTTGGATAGCAGCTTCTGGCATCTATATATCATAGCTGCTGTTTTCGTTGTAAACTATCAACTGTATCAGGCATGAAGAACCCGAAAATTATCTTTATCCCCAGTGCACAGATAATTTATCTCAATTAAACCTTTCATCTGATGATGAAGACAACATCGTATTATATCTATTATAATGATAATGATATACTATCCCTATCAGAGCCTGTGCAAAGGATTAAAAATAGTAGGGCGTTGTACGGCTGATTGGGGGGTGGGTGGGGGGCGTTTTTTAAGGACGAATATTCAGAAAGATCTGACAGAAGAGTGACCAAATCGGCAGAAATTTTTCTTTTTTTGGCGGAAAAAGTAAAAATTTCTGGTAATGTTTTTGGCATGGGGTGAGAGTGTATGCACTTATACATCCCACTCCTTGCTCACGTGCTGGCTGATCCCTATTTCTACAAGTGTTTCAGTGACAAAAAAACTGAACTAGTATTCTGGTGTTTAATGTAGTTGTCGGAGACTGAAATGAATAGAAAAATTTCAATTCGATTCGATTCGACGCGATTGATTTCTCTATTCGGTTCGATTTGATTCGACTTTCTTTTTCGAAATCTCAATTCAATCCGATCCAATCCGATCCGATTCGTCAGTCAATGCTCGATTCAATTCGATTCGACTCGATTCGACTCATACACAATAGAAAATTGCATGATTTCGCATAGAGTGGGTGCACAGGCATATTAAGCTAGCTTTATCTGTCTCGATGAACTTTATTCTTTTCTTTTGCTTTTAATTGTATTTCGCAAAGAATAATCATAATATAAAAACAGATTCGACAAGAAAAAGTAATTTCATAACAAAAAAAGAGATTGAGCATGAATGCATATAAAGATTGTAACCGAGGGAAAGAATTATCTTGTCTATTTTAAAGACTGGACTTCTATTCCACTTGTACCTGCATTTCGTTCAATTTTCTGAGAATGCTGAGATCTTCCTGTTATTGGAAAGGTTTTGGTATCAATACCAGAGACTTTTTATCTATGGGTTAATTTTTGACATGATTTGCAACTAGAACTGAGATCTTTTAGGGTTTTCAGCTTGCTTTGAATTTCGTAGGATCCAAATGATTTTCTCTTAAGTTTTAGAAAATACTAGTCACTGTCGGAGCTGCTGTCTTGAATTTGGTTTCCACAGAATTAATCTGAACTATTTAGTATACATATGGCATTTCAAAAGCAATAAAGTCTCAGCTTCACCTATTGATTCTAACAGGAAGAAACTGCCAGCGCACGTGTAGGGAGCTGAACAATATTAAATCTATACAGAAAAAAATTGCGATGAAATAAAGACGAAATACAGTGGAAATAGAAAAATCAATCCCTGTTACTTTCGAGTGAGCTAATAAAGAGATTTTTTCACTATCTAGAAGTCAAAATTTGAACTTCCTTCCATGAAAATTTGTCTAGCAGCGATAAACTGCCACCCGATGGTAGTATTTCTGCAAGGTGTTGCAACGGCACGACACATAAGGCGAAAAATATTTGAAAATGGCACTCAGTGCTGCGATTCGGAAGTGGAACCGAATAGACCCTTCGGATTCGATTCGATCCGACCTACTTTTTCAAAATCTCAATTCGATTCGTTTTCGTTCTCTGGCAGTTGTTCATGATTCAAAAGTTACCTAACTAACCAATAAAATATTGGTCCCTGTTTAAAGGGCTCTGTTAGTTTTGTATGATGCAGAACACCTGAAAACTACTATAAACCCGATCAAATGATTTTGAACAGAAGTAATCTAAGACATGTCGTGTAATGAAAAAGTATTTTAAAGTCATTACACACAAAATTACCTCAACAACAAAACTTTAAAACAGATCGAATCGGACAGGGTGGTCCAGTGGATATAGCGATTGCTAATGCAACTAATAGGTCTCGATGTCCAGTCCTGATCATGGACGGTGGTGAAAACAATGTTCTACTTGTCGCCTATTTCTGAATCCGAAATATCCGTTAACAACCAAGGGGCTTTAGTTCAATCACCGACCACAAGACATTCAGAATCACCCTACGACAATTGACAACTCTGTAATACATAGAGATCTCCAGAATGAACTATTCGGTACAAAATGAAATACTAAAATGTACACCTGCAACTGAAAATCAATGCCTCCACAATGGATAACTGACAAGGATGCACGATTTACTTCAAAACTACTAAAAAATGACGCATTCATGAGATCACTATCCACTCGATCACATATCGACAGAATAAACGGACTCAGCTCCATTAGAACGTATCTAAGCCAAATTAATCACATATTCGTTTCCAAAGACAAACGAAAAATATCCTTGTCAGAAATATCAAATTCAACGTATTCTTGATTTAATTCAATTCTCGTTGCAAAGCTCTCAGAGACCCAAAAATATGCAAGATTTATCGCTCCAGTTCTACAATCAAAAGTCTAAATCATGAGGACCATTCTATACCAGTCATTAGGATTTTTATGAATTTCGGCAGTGTGGCTCGTAGAATGTATCGAGCACAATGTACTTTTTCCAAAAATGGTCTGTAATAGCAAAGAATGGTTTAGTCTGCCAGACAATACTAGAAAATCTACAATGCTTAGGGCTGTTTTGTGCACATACCTTTCTCCATCCTGTGAAGCCCCCCCCCTCCCCCATCCCGCTGTGACAGATCGTGACAGACTGACTTCATAGGCGTCGCAGACCATGATAGACGGATTCTAAAGGCATCACAAACCATGATAGATGAGCTTTAGAGGATAAAAGTCGTCATTGGTGGCCTCTAAAACCAACATGAACCATATTACGCTTTATTAGTATACGAACATGGCCCCATCTTAGTAAGATCTCATTGTAATAGATGAACTGCGATCCTGATGTAGTTTTAGAGGACCGACAAAAGAATTGCAAACTAATATATCGCAAAATAGATCGAACAAAACAGTTTCTATATGATCAGTGGCAGGAGCTATATTGAGTTTCACATGAAATCCCATAGAGATTGGGCTAGCAGGTTTTTTTTCTTTGCATACAAGCAATTCCAGCTTATCTAGGTAAGGAAAAACCAACGCGTAGCATTATTTCTTTTCTTAACACAAAATAACATTGAATATTATTAGGTAAGCAAAATTGAATGTTAAAAGTTATTTATTTTTGTTTAGCCGAAATGTAATTCAATATTATTAAATAAGCCGGCTTTAATTTTAGGAATTATTATTATTTTGCGTTTAGCACGTTTTGTCGGAGAGCCTTATCGAGAATTTCAAGAAGCATTAAAAAATATTTTTTATAGCCTAAAATAGTTTGAATGATTCCGAATTCTGAGAAAATAGATATGAACGCAAAAATCTTTGCTTATTTAGAAATATTTTAATCGAACCTTTCCGTTAATGATGACGTTCGCTTAAAATATCTCCAAAGAAAGAGAAAATTTCCGTGTCAAGTCAATTTCTCAAACGGGAAAATCATGCAATAATAATGAGGCTAAAGTAAATTCTTCTAAATTTTTCTTCAAATTCACGACTAAATTGGACAAGAGAAATTCGGGACGGGAGTAACGGAGAAGGAAGGTAAAAAATTTGAGAAAGACCAATGTTTCCGTTCGTAAATGATGGTTTATGTTGATCTTTGCTGGCCATATTTTAGGTGGCCAGAAAAACGACGAAATACAATCGTTTACGGTCGTATATGATAGTTAACGACCATAGTAACGCTCGCCATGGGTGTGATCTATTAAAATGATGGAATACCATCTGATATACTGCAAAACATTGACCCGCTTTTCGCCCAAAAAATAACTAGTCATGTACAGTATTTCATAAATAACTATCGATCGGCAAATGGAAAAATAATATGTAAATGAGTAGTTTTGTTCAGTTTGCGATGCTCTATTTGTTGATACATTTCACAAAAATTTCTTTAGTATGATGTCATCTGAAAACAGTCATGTTTATAGGAGTGATTATGACCATATTCTTCAAACAAACTCGTGAGCGCTCGATAGTGAAATTGAGCTCACTTTTCAACAGCTCAACCAAATGTGATACACAATTTCTATTCAGAGGTTTTAGATGATGCTGAATTAGATGAGAGGATCAAATCGAAAATTTAGATTCTATCGAGTGTTTTAATATATGAGCGCTCATCGGTGATCTCATGGACGCTCTCTTAATTATTGATATGACTGATGAAAGTATCTTAAACTTCGAAAACAACTCCGAACTGTGACTAATAAGAAACTGAAAATAATTAATATTAATTTTAAAACTTTTTGATACTCGATTACACATAACTGGTGTGGCAGAATAGATGAGCCTCTTCGTATTTTCATGATAACTCTCTCAAATTTCATCGAACCCATGTGAGGTTTTTTTTCTTCGATTCGTCATTCGATTCTCTACAAAATTTGGTAAGTTATACTCAAATCAATAAATCATTTCACATTCTACAGAACGTAACGTAAAGATTTGCTACACATCGTACTTTCAGAGTATCGAAATGGAGATATTCCAACAAAGATTTTTACAATTTGAATGAAGGAATCGGTTTAGCAAAAATCAAAAGATGGTGCCTGATGATTCGCCAGTTTTATTCCATCAAGTCATCAAGTCCGTTTGATCGTCCACGAATAGCAAGCGCCATGGCAAATATCCTTAACGTAAAGAACTGGTTGCGTCAAAAAAGACAAGTAGCACCCCGAAAAGTATCGATGGAACTTGATATCTCAGAAAGAAGTGGTCAACGAATATTAAAAAAGATCTATGGTTGCATTCCTATAAGAAAGTAATGGAATCGGGACTTTCTGATGGTCAGAAGATCAAAAGAAAATAGTTTGCTAACTGTGTTCAAACAAATTTCTGAAAGATGGAATTTTTGAAAATTTTCTTCTCGGATGAGAAGTTATTTGAAATCAATGATGCCTACAATTTTTAGAATGAGAGATTGCGGCTGAAGATCGTGCTGATGTCGAAAAAAGAGGCGATACTAAGCAAAAATGAAAATTTCCGAAAGAGTAGTTATATGGATAGGCGTCGTTTCAACGATATCACATACTTGGCTATCTTGGATGAAGGAACCGTTGACCATGCTTACTATATCAAAAACTTGCTTCTCGTAGCCTTGAAATAGGACAATAAAGTCTTTGGTAACGATTGAATCTTTCAGCAACACGGTGCCAAACCAGATCAACATTATTTAACACAACAGTGATATCGGGACAACTTTCCATCGATTATTGGCAAAGATAGTTGGCCTCCAAATAGTTCGCATTTGAATCCTCTTGAAAATTACATTTGGAAAAAATGTTGAAATGTAATTGATTGGAACAAATCCAACCCAAAAACAACATTGATTCAACAGATAAAATCGTCGATTGCATAACTTTGTGAATCCGTTGTTTTTGAAAGTTGTGTTATTTTGACCGACCGCGTTTTTTTTTCGTGTTTATCAGAACAATGGAAATCACTTAATCCTTTCCGACCGGATGGTACCAAGTGGGGACATTTTGAAATAGTTTTATCAAAAACTGTTTCAAACTTGTGTTGAACATCGTTCTGATATCATGATAATTAAGAGCACCCCAATGCCACAATTTATTCACCTTTCATTCAAGGTGAATGCACTTTGCTTTCTCAAGGCAGCATCATGAGAGTTGAGCGCCATGCAGAATGTCCACAGTCAGAACTATCACTGTTTCGAACATCTAATAGGAGTCGATATTCGAAGCACGGATTGCAAAGCTTTTGCTGATAGATTCTCAGTTTTCATCACTACCAATGACAGTGTTTCACTAATGAATTATATAATAAAAAACAAGAATGTTACCTTTTGGTCAAATCCGGACGTAATGGTACAAACATATAAATAAATTTATCTTTTTTCTACCTAATAGGAGTTTGATGGTTTATACTTTTTCTTAATCCATGCCATGAAACTGCCACAAAGATTATGTTTCTTACTTTTCTCTCGATGTTTCAACTTAGTTATCCCTAGAATACTTTGAAATATCACGGAATTATGCAAAATTTTGCCTGTTTTCTTTACATAAGACTCACAATTTAGAGAAGCTCTGAGAGTTTTCGAAGCATTGAGCAATGAGTGTGAATGGTAAGGTATAATCTAGTTCGAAAACTCCTAGAGTTTCTCTAAATTCTGAGTCTTATCTCAAGAAAACAGGCAAATTTTGCATAATTGCGTGATATGTCACGATTTTCTATCGATAGATCGGTTGAGATATTGAGGAAGAGAGGTAGAAACATAATCTTTGTTCTAGTTTCATGGTATGGATAAAGAAAAAAGTATAAACTTTCGAACTCCTTTACGTAAAAAAAGATCAATTTTTCGACATGTTTGTACTGTTGTGACTGTTGTGGCTGGATGTGACCAAAAGGTACCATCAAGTAGTTTTGTGACCCACCATCTTCCAGAAACCGAATACTAGATTTTGGATGTCTACGCAGTGACTGAAGTTTGACTATGGAGAAGAATTTTTTGCGTTCGTTCTTCTGGGAGCCGGGCAGAAAGGGTTAAAATAATAAAATTATATGGATTTTGTAGAGCTTACAATGGGGAATCTTTTTACAAAAAGATTAGCTTCGTCAGATCCTGGCTCGCATAATTATTGCAAAAATACTAAGAGGTTCATTTATTTTTTTTCACCCGTTATATAGTGAAACAACTTTTTCTTCATTCCTCTCCTGTTTTCCATAGTAGACTTATATTGATTTAGAACACGCCGGTGACACACGCGGTGACTTCTGACATACATTACCTACAGTGTAAAATGACGCATCGTTACATTGCAAACTCAGTATATGTTTGTGTCGATGCAGGTGTCAAGCAGAAAAGAACAACAGTTGAGGAAAAGCGTCGCTTGGGAAAAAACCCAATCCTACTCATATATAAATTCGAACGAAATATACTCGTTTATTAGTCTAACACAATTCAACATCGGAAGTTGCAGTTACATTTTAAGCGTAAGTACATTAGTTTCATCATTCGATGGTACTTCCTTTTTCTGCCAAGGAGATGTGCAATATTTATCTTTTTCGAGAGAAAGAATATCCATCAACTATATGGTGTAGATGTGGATGTATTTGTGGGTTTAGGCGGGTTTAGTTGTAGGTTTAACGGCATTTGAAACGCACTCCCATACCCCGATGAATGGCAGATCTCTTTTTTCAAACGTTGCTTCAAAGGAAGATTTTAGACCACTAGAATAAAGAGAATAATTTTACTTCGAATCAGTCTGATTGTTAGCGTTAGTGTTGGATCACACTAACGCTAAACGATGACTAAGATGCGCCTTCTAGTCTAATTGGCTTAGGACAACTGCCTGGATAGCAGGAGGTGCGGTTTCGATTCCCGCGAAGGTAAATTTTTCATCGTTCTGTCCCATAACATCAGTGACACTGCTTGTCTCTTTCGTTCTATACATATGTAGAGCTAACACTGATGAAATGGGTTATGGCTCAAAAAAGCACAAAAAACTGAAAAATTCATTTTTTAACAAGTCTCGAAAATATTTTCTATGAAAATACAAAATATCTTGCACACGTATTTTGTGAAAAGAAGAATCAGAGTATTTGTACTTTATGCTGCGTTCGTGCGTATGAAAGGACACATTTTTGAGTGACTTAACATAAAGAGTGATCATTGAGAAAATCGAATGTAAAATAACTGTAATACACAGAAAGTATCGAATTTCTTCTTCGCTCATTATCAATAAGACATCTATAAAAATTAAGAGCTAGTAACTATTTCAAGGCTGTTTAGTTTTTCCAACTGGAAATATTGAATTTTTTTCCGTCCTTATTCGAACATTTTGTAAGCAAGATCTTATAAAGATCTTGAAAAGATAATTTGTATGTATATATCTCGGTTATATCAGATATATCTGTACATAAGATCTTGGAAAGATCATGGGCAAGATATCGGTAACTATTATCTTCTCACAAGATCTTGAGTAAAACATAAAGCGACACCATTCGTATATTTAGGTGCTGACTAGTAGTCATTCACCGTTCTGTTATGCATATACAGTCGTATATAAACAATATGATTGACCGTAGGAAACATACATTTTCAAAGTATATGTTTCAATACCATTTCTCGATTATTAATTATTAGAGAGCATACTGATCTCGATTGATGATCGGAAGAGGATTACACTGAAGTGGTCTGACGAAGATCTGGCCGACGCAAAGCTAGTCAGGTTCCAATATCTGACTTGCTTGAATTGTTTGGGAGAGAATAAATCTATTGAAAATAAATTAAGCCCCCCTCCCCCTTAAAAATCATTCTTGACCTAGGAAACTTCGAATTGTATGACACTTACAGAATATGTTAGACTTGATACGAGAAGGTTACGGTTAAATTTTCAGTCCTCTATCATGATGCTCGGTTGAGATACGGACCTGATAAGTGTCAAAAATAGAACATTTGGCAACCCAAATTTTTCAGTCCAGATTCTTGATATATCTTCAAATTTTTTTTGTGAGAAAGAGCTTGTGAATATGGAGCACAGTACAGAGTCTTTTTTTCAAATTCATATTTTTCAGCGGAAAACAGGAATCACGAGTTCAATGACTTCAAAAAACCCGAAAAAAGGGGGGGGGTTGAATAGAAATGCCTTGCAATATAGTCATAGAGAACGGTTTTTGAAATGAAGGGTACTGCAGTGTCCTGTGGTTTGACATGCTCATTCAAATAAAAAAAATTTTAATACATCGTATGGAGCTGGACTGGGAAATTATGGGTGTTAAAACATATGAAATGCCAATAGACTTGATTCAAGATTCTAGATTTTTATGTTCGAATTCATTGCTTAATTTGTAATTAGTTTCTGAAGAAGGTTTTCGACGCCGAACTTCGTTTTTCATCCGGATATTCTATTTTGAAGAGGGGTCGTTGAAAAAACAAATAGAGTTCGTTTCGATATACTGAAATGTTTTTATGCAGCCTAGGGGTTAGTTCTTCTCAGAATTCGTTCTCTTATTGACGTTAGGTCATTTATCAGCTGTGCCCAAGACAAAACTTAATGCTCTATCGATTAGTTCAGTTTCCCACGGAGATAATCGAGATACAGCGTTTCTCATGGGTGTATCTCTAGGTTTGTATACGAATTAGGATTACGAATTAGGATATGTCGTAGTGAAGACTATTGACGGTATTGTCGGATTTTACTGGCTTTGTTAAAGCGTATGTGACGACCAGAGAATCAAGCTTGCTTGAGGGGCAAACGGTTCGCTGACCCTTGTGTTCAACACACTAGCCAAATAAAGACATATACAATAAGCAAATCGTTAACTCGATGATTCTAATCATAACAATGATATTATTCAATAAAGAATGGCATTCTGTATATAATGAAACTCGTTAAAGATCCAATACGAAGCAGAGAGCAAAATGCGAGAGAATAATGCTCAATTTTGGTACTAAAATAATATATGCACAGTCACACATCTTAAAAAATAGTATTTTATAAAATACACGTAACTTACATATATTGACTATTGTTTTATGCGGTGTGGTTGTGATTTTGATTTGACGTGGATGTGCGTACTCTTTTTCTGATTTTTTTTCACCCGCACAAGCGCATACACCTTACCTACCCACTCAGTCATTTGGCTGCTAAGCGAACAGTGATTATTTTTAACTACAGAGGATCAAAAATAATTTATTCAATAGTACTACCAGTCATGTCATTTCGACTAGTACTTCGTATATTGTAAGATGAGGATCAGCATCGATAAGACATCGAAGTTCTTTAATGTTTTCAGGCGTTGTCTCAGTTACAGTTCGATCAAGTCGCGGTTGGTCTTCTATATGTATTGTTTTGTACCACCTTTTAATAGTGTTAAGCCCAAGTACGCCGTTCAAATCGAGAAAGATTTTTGTCGGATAGCCACCATTCTTATATTTTGAAAGAACTGCCTGTTGTAAACATTTGCTGCCCATTATCAGAATCAGTTTGTTAAAGAAAAGGTATAGAAAAAAATCTATTTTCGTTTCGAGATAATGTTCTATCTTTCATCGACAACGGTCATTGTTCACCTCATAGTGCTGATCAGAATACATTGAATTATTGTATAATAGATGAATCTCTGAAATTTATCGATTGAAATACAATCACATCCAAAGCAACAAAGATCACAGAATTAAAAGAAGAGGTACAAAAGATTCAGCAAAGTGTTTTGTTTGAAAGTTATAGCTCTTGCAGCAACCGATTGAATCGCATGGCACAAAATAATGCAGACTATTTAAGATAATAAAAGAAATTTAATTGCATTTTGTAAAGAATTTTACGAGAAATATTTTGATAAAAATTGTTTTTTCTTCTTTGATGAAGTATAAGTGAAATAGATGAAAACTACTCAGAAGTCTATTCTTTATGGGACATCCGTCATTAGTAAATTGGATGCTCAAACTTTTAATCTAATCTGGCGGAAGTGTTCAGTAGCATAATATAGCGCTTCTTTGAAGCTTGGCTTACAGTACGGAAGATTGTAAATACAGATCTTCATATATCTTTTGAGTCGAAGACTGCTGTTGTCTGAATGAGACATTATAGACGAACATACACGATTGGTACCATATCTAAAGAGTTCCATGACATGCTAGAGACAAAGAATCAGAACACATAAGCCAGCATTTTTGTTGCCTCTGTCCGCAGGTGAGTATTGGGTGTTCTAGAAGTACGATCTTTCAGGCTCATTAGCAGTTTTTCAATCCGAAATCCCATGGAATTTTGTCGATTGGTAGGATCTTAGAAGACCTGATAGGGTTCAGTGCTGAATGGATTCACGCGAGAACCGCTTTCAGGGTGGATTCAGAATAGGTATATTTCATTTGTACAAAACAGCTTTTGACCGAAGCAAAATAAAGCGACATTTTTCCAGGAACTTTTACATCACCCGTTGTGCGATCTGTCGGTAGTTGGTATAGTTGAAGATATTCATTTTTATATTTATAGAGTCGACCGTTACCCATTGTTAAAGTGAAGTTTGGTGTCATTAACATGACCCAAATATCAAATATATCTCTCCGTTGCATTGCTTACAATAACCGTTTCTTAGCGGCTTGCCCAGATGGACTCATCCTAGTGACATCGGCCAAGCCAATGAAAGAAACTGCACTGTGGACAATAATACACGATCTCCCATTAATGGTCCTGGTTAATCAAGTTTCTTCAATACGTATTACTTTGGCTACGAAGGGCAATTTTATCAGCAGCTCAACAAAAAATGGGTCAGCATCCAACGAGTCACTAGAGGTTAAGGATGGCGATCACCGCTTGCGACTTCGGTTATCGCTCGCAGCTGCTGTGGACAATAAATTCGGTCTTGAACTATTTACCGAGACCGATCCCGATAGTATAGTTTCCACTATCTTTTTCTTTCGTGAAGGATTCGATCAAACGTTTCCCCACATTGACCATCACTTCTTCAGCAATTGTCCTACTAATACTAATATGGCCTTTTCCGACTTACTTGACAATTGTTATGACTACGTTGTGATCGGCTCTTCATTTTGTTCTCTGGCCTTCATTCACCGAACTTTGCAGAACGATCATAAGGCAAAAATTATTGTGTTGGAGCAAGGCTTGAAGTATCTTTCTGAACACCACCAGCAAATTCCTTCATCCACCTCGCCCGAGGAATTGGAATTTAGACCCTGGACTATCTCAAATGAAACCATAGACAACACATTTTTCAAGAACGTCTGTGGTCAGATACCGTTCTTTGGAGGAAGGTCTACATATTGGAGTGGTTGGAGTCCAACACCGACAACCAAGGAATTGGCTGCATGGCCAGAAGATGTCAAGATTCCACTGCAAGAAACCTATTTTAATCTGGCGCATGATTTTCTTAATGTCATTGCAGCAAATGAAATAAATGCACGCGAAAATAACAATCGTCTTTATCATGTATTTCAAGATTGTTTGAAAAAATGCTTGGATACTGCTATTAACATAGGGTCAGTTGAGGAAGTCTTTCATGGCCCCCTTGCTATGGGTAACAGTCGGTAAGTAAGATTTGTAGTAGAATAGCACGAAGATTTCGGCTTTCTTTGAGACTTTTTGTAAGGCAATATTACATTTATCGTTTTTCCTACCTTAGATCCATAAAATTCTCCACTGTACAAATGCTACAATCGTTGAAAAATGTTACTACTGTTTTTGATTGCACCGTGGAAAAAATTTTGCATGATGGAAAGAAAGCAACAGCTCTTCAAACAAGCCAAGGAATCATCTTCCCTCTCAAAAACAGCAAACTGATCTTAGCAATGAGTACACTGCCTGCTACTACATTAGTACTCAACTCTTTCAAAAATACTGAATTTCCTCAACTTTCTAATGTCGGAAAGAGGTTCACTGCTCATTTTATCAGCACATTAGTAGCTCGAGTCCCCAGACAAAATTTACCACTTGCAGAAAATGTTTCTGACGTTGAGCTAGGTGCCATATACATTGCAGGAATGGAAAATGAGGCACAATATCACCTTCAATTATCTGGAGTGGCCTATACGTGTTGCAAGGATAGCAGCAGTATACATGACATCTGCAAAACGTATTCCGCTAATTCAATACCTAGGGAGTGCATCGATACGTCACAAGATTTTATTGTGGTGTCTTGTTCAACACTGGGAGAGCTGGACTACAAGAACAAGTGTAATCAGTTTAATCTGAAAAAAAACTGTCAGTGTCTCATCACCAATGGAGAACTGACGCTCCACCTCAATGATCAGGATAAAAAATTGTGGGACTTGATGGACTCTGTAACATTTAAGGTGATGAGCAAGCTCTCAACCTCCACAGATAATGGTGATGTTGAATACTGGCATCAAACTGACAAAACTTGGAGGACAGATGCTCCCATATCAGAGCAGATACGCAAGAGATTTCTTGTCCATGATGCCTCAACGATGTGGATAGGGGAGCACGGAGATACTGAAGCACCGGTCAGTGCTGATTACCGTCTTCAAGGTGTGCCTAACGTCTACATTACTGGGGGAGCATTGTGGCCTACTGGGGGTTCATGGAATCCGGTCCTCACCATTGTTGCTATGGCAATGCATTTAGCTGATACTATTTATAAAAGTGCACGTGATTGTGACGTTCTATGCAAAGAACGTCCAGTCTCCACCCATGGGTGTAATGCTTCTGCATGAGTGAATTGTACAAATGATGTTTAATCTTCCCTCTTCATTTCTTCTCATATTACGAATTGTTCTTACTTCACTGTACTCAATTGTTCATACTTTCTTTCATTATCTTATTGTTCTTACTTCACTGTTCTTCCCTTGACTTCGTATTCTTTCTTTTCATGCTCTATTCTTCTTTGTTATGGGTACGCATATAAGCACATGGTTTTTTTTGTAAATGATACGATTCTATGGTATGGAGGAATGAATAAAGTGTAACTTCATCAGCACTAGTCTCCCTTCTACCAGAAATCGTCATAGTGATATTACACAATAAGAGTTGTGTTGTAGTTCTGTCTACGGTTAGTACAATTTATGCGAATTATTGCCATATGCATTCTTCGTCTACAACAAAATACTCTTTGACACATACTGTAACATTATTTATTCATGATATATAAACGATTACTACCAACATATATTAGTCAACATTGTCTAAATTGTGAGGGTGTGGGTGTGGGTTTGACATGGTGCAGTGTTTGTTGGTGCTAGTGAACGTATGGGCATCGTTGAGGATGGTTACCTCGTTCGGATGTGTCTAAGGGTGTGCATATAATTGTTGGCGTGGGTATGACTTTGGGTATTCAGCAGTAGGTGTCCGTGTGAGTGGTTATGAAAGGGTGGGCGTAGGGGTTGCGATTGCAAGTGTGCGCTAGTTTGTTGTTATGCACTCAGTTGGGGTTGCTGACTGATGAGGGCGATGTCATAATTTTGCGACGTCGGCCGGTGTCATATTTTGTCTTATTTCTTTTCATCGTCGCGTTGAGGCTGTGGGGTTTACAATATGTGACTCAGATCACACTCCCAGAATCCCAGATCCACAACGATACGCATTTCAAAACCCATACCGATACCCAGAAGGAACACTTAGCATTCGCATTGACACCCACAATCACATACGTAATTCAGACAATTCAATGTAAGAAAAAGCGTAGAATACTAAACCCTTAAAGGGTTTATTATACGTTGCACTTTAATAAACCCTTTTAATGCTATTCGACAATATCCGAAACCCTTTTTAGGGAATTTGAAAATTTCCGAAACCCTTCGGAAGGGTTTCTGAAATCAATATAACCTTTTATACCTAGGATGGGAACGAAATGATAAAAAGGTATTAAAATGCCTCCAAATATACATGATTATAATGATGTAAAAGTGTCACAAAAAATGCTCCAAAAATTATTTGTGTTATGGACATTATTTCACTGTTTCATATACCATTTTCACCTAGTCGAAAAAATCATTTTAATGCATCATAAAAAAGAACTTTTCGGCATTTTTGGTGACAGTTTTACATCATATTATTTTGCATATTGGGAGTCATTTAAACACCGTTTTATTAATTCCTTCCCTGAGCATGATTGAAAACATTTTAACGATTTTACATTTGACTGCTGTAGAGTAGATTCGACAAGATAAACTTGTGATAACGAATAAGAGAATAAACCATTGGACTAAACTTACGCATATATGAATCAGTTGAATTTTCTATTTGTGTCAATCAAGTTTTGGCGCTATTAGCAGTAATTTTACTGTCAATAAAGGTTTTGGATGGTATTTTCTGGTTTATTTTAAAAAATATGTAATTGGTTTTGGTAATTGGTTTAAGATGAGTTTAATTAATTATAATTCATATTTTAAATAAATTTAACTTACAATAATTATATTTTTTAAATGTAAATTATTCAAAAAATATTTTTATTCAATTTAAACATAAATTATTATCAATTAATATTTGTTATATGAATTATAACATATTTTTATTATTTAAATACACATTGTTATCATTGATATTTATTTTTGAATAAACATTGTTTATAATTTAACTTCTATGTAAATTAAACGAAAACTAAATGAGCATTGACACACTTCGTTTATAAGAAATCGAAAGCAATTTATTGATTGAAAAGTGTTTGAACTCACGATGTTGATTCTTTTTTCTTGGTGTAAAAAAATAGAAAAGGAAGGAATTGTTTGTATAGAGTAGAGTTTAATCTCAGTTTGTTTATTGTTCTATCGATGGAAGTGAAGGTCATTGATAAGAAAATGTGTTTGCGTATTGTGGTGTTTGTTTGCAGAGACGTCTATGATCAAGTGTATAAGTGTGTGGGGCATTTTTGAGACAGCCCGACCAAAAGTAATTGGAGCCAGGGAATTGGAATCCGAATCTGCAGAAAGAACTCGGAAATTTTGAGATTGAGGTTAAAGGACAAGGAAATGCGTTTCATCGAAAAATCGGATTTTCCATAAAGCTTGACCAAAGAGAATCAGGGTTAGCGAGTCTGAAGGTATGAAGCAGAACTAAATGAACACACGCATGTGCACACATACACCACTTCATCGTACAGTCGACTCCTCTTTTTTCTGTAAGAAACCGGACGAACATTATCAGTATAGTTCAAAACGTTTTCGGTCAGAACACTGTTTCCTTTTCCCATCAACCCCGTATGTTTTCCTACAGGATGCTGCGCTTTTTTGGCGTTCTTCTTCCAGGTTCTGGCAGAACCCAGTGTCTGAAACAATCGAGCTGTGTTGTCGAAATGCGTTTGCATCTGGCCTTTTTTCAGTGAATGATACTCTATTGCGAACAGGTTGAACAATAAATCCATGGCCGGAGAATTAAAAAATCTTTTCCTATAACGATAGAATAATAAACCCTTTTCTTGAACGGGTAGATGAATAAACCCTTGAGCGTAGAATAATAAACCCTTTTCCTGAAAGGAAAGATCAATAAACCATTTTCAACGAGCCATAAAAGCTTTTTATTTTCAAATACCCTACGTTTAATAAACCATTTAGTTAATATACCCTTAAAGGTTTTATGACAGTAGCATAAACCCTTTAAGGGTTTAGGAAGATTTTCCCACCGTACTAGGGTTTTTTATTCTACGTTTTTTTTACAGTGTTGGGAATCTTGCACGTTAACTTTGGTACAACACGCAGTTTTACGTCTGGTTGATTGTCTGAAAACAAAGCAGAAGATTCAATCATCTTTCTCACCCTCTGTACGGGAAATTCTTTCTTGGCACCGGAACTATGGTGATATGAGTGTTGATTGTTTTTGAGGATATTTGTAAAGTGCTTGCCTAGTTTGCGTTATTACTGGAGTTTTTTTCGAGATATGGGCAGTTTGGTGGTGGAGCAGCATGAAGTCTCTCTCCACTTGTTAAGTTATCATGATCTTTGGTATGCGACGTAATGGAAGCTTGATTTCGTTGGTGGTATGATTTTCCACTGCTTACATTGATTTGGTGTTAATCCTAATTTTTTGTCAGTTCTTTTTCTTCAAGATTAGCTTTCTTCTTTAGGTCAGTCATCCTATTGTGTTGGCTTGTTTTGGTGTGTCGCGTTTTGGAATGCTTAGGGAAGGTTTTTGTTATTGATAATACGTTATTTGCGAAATTCTCCAACGTACTCAATACACTACCACCATTTTAAGTGTCTTCAGAGTTTCCTTTTAAAATTTGGATAGTGCTTTGAATAATAGGAAGGCGGTTTAATGGAAAGTTCCTAGTGGCATGTTCATTTGTAGAGATAGAGCGGGTTTACTGTCATGATTTTATAATTTCGGTCACGTGTTTGTCACTTTTATTTTGAATTTGGTAATCGTCGATTCTTGGTATGTAGGTTTAGGAGGTTTAGGAAAGTCCTGAATATGATGGGCTGGTCCGCTCATGCCAAGTTCCACGAGTTAATGAAGCAGGGTCACTTGATAGTAGTATATTTTGCTGAAGGATATTTTTCAGTAGTTTTTCTCCATGTCACTCGCTCGAAGTTCGAATCAGTTTGATTATAGTTCGGATGATCTCTTTGTCAAGTGTCTCTGTGCGTATATCCAGACGAATATCGTTTTTGGACATATTTTCCCTCTAGCGATTTCGGAGGAAGATTGATCGTTACAACTCTGACGAATAATGTGTTGCATTGAAGTTTATTTTTTTATGTTTATGGAGACATTGAACAAGTACTTGCTTTTATCGTGATGTGACTGTTTTGATTCTTGCTAAATGTGGTCTCTTCAGTTTTTTCAGGTAAGGATGAGTACGATTTATTTGAGTACCACTTTTATTCTTTTCATCGGTTGTTATTAATGTTACAAAGGTATGGTTGACTTCCATGTTTTCGTTCCTCTTCAGAGTTATTCTGACGTTTAATAGCATTATCAGTACCATAATTCAATCAAATAGTTCGGTGGCAATATTTGTTCTCAAGTTTTAGCTAATGGCCTATACAGAATGATACTTTATAAAAGCAGTCATGTCACTAGCAGTCATTTTGACAGTAACGTAAATAACATGATAAGTAATAAATATGTGGAGAATTGACTCTCACTTGATTTCGAAGAAAATTTTCTAATTCGTGAAAACTGAAGGTAGATATGTGGAAAGTCGGGTAAGGTTCTTTGATTAAGTTATTGTACTTCTCATCCTTGTTTTGATTTTCTTTTCAATAGTTCTAGACAATAGACAATAATTAGCAAAACAGAGAACTATAGTTTATGTTTTTTATGAATCTGAAGTGGAAGTGACTAATTTTTCTTTATAAATACTTGTTTCATTAGTGTATCCCATTCCCTTTATTTTATCGCAAACGAGTCTTTGCATTTCGGTGTATTTGAGAACTGATTCTTCATCACATCACAATCTCTACTAAATTGTCAATTGAACGAATAAACTCTGCATCTATTCTCCGTCTAATATCATTTTCTTTGTTAAAGACATGTTTCTACTCCCGAGGATCGTATATTATGTACCCAGGAGTATCATTCCGACAATTGGATCCGATCGTGCTTCTATCGGAGTTTCTCTAATCCGACGAAATCCAATCGGATTCCTGGTTGCGATCCGACTTTCAGACACTCAGCGCTGGATTTTATCGAATCCTACTATCGGAATCCGATTGGATTTCATCGTATGATCAAACAGGCCTCTACTATTGGGATTAAATGCTGATTCGTACACAAATAAGAAAGCAGGTTTCTCCCGTCGGATCCGTTAGTGTTTCTACAACCCAGATTCCAAAACCCAGGGCAAAAAATCAGATGTTAAGATCTGATAAGATTCTGCATCTGATCTTAAATGATCGTGTAAGATCCGACAAAAAATCACACGAAAATCGTAGTCTCTGAGATCTTGTATCAGATCGCACAATCAGATTCTTGAAAGATCTTGCAAATTAATAAGATCTTTCAAGAATCTTACGGTGCGATCTTATGCAAGACCTCAGAGACGACGATTTTTTGTCAGATTCTTGAAAGATTTCGCCCATATTCCAAAATCTTGCATGTATTTCATAAGATCTTGCATCAGATTTTTCGACCTGGGTATCAATATATATATGTACTCTGAAAGTGTTTGACAAATAGCTCGACCACTCTTCTCTCCAGTTTTAGTGTGATTTTTGAGCAATAAATACACAAATGAATGTATCATTGAATGAATCCTATACAAATGAATAAATTAATTATCACACCCGAATATTTACGTTCCATTTTTAATAATACAAATCTTTCATCATTATGTAACTATACGAAATGAAGTGGGTTTAGAAAAATTTGCTTCAATCCATTCGATTTCATTAGATTCAAATTACCGTTTCTATAAATCAGATATTTTACCCATCATTCGGTTGATATATATTACATCAAATAGGAATACACCTGTTACAAATATTCTACGAATGAAATGCGTTGTGCATTTTCTCTTAGTTCTCATCAGTATCCATTCATTGCTATTTATGTTTTGAAACTTTTATTCTTGTTTCTATGTGTTCTTTTTTTCTTTTTTACTCGTACGTCTGCAATACAGAGGC
>OENT01001287.1:0-21375 GCA_900239685.1 Rotaria macrura | reverse complement strand
GGGGGGGGGCGTTTGTAACTATGAACTATGTATGTAATGGAGGGGGTGGGGGGGAGCATCAAAATTCTCACTCTTAAACTTCCACTCACTATTTTCTTCGAAAACATATGTGAGTTCCACAAAAGTAAGAAAATATACTTATAAAATTAAAAGAAATCCGTAGCTTTCGTGCAATTGAATAGATGATTTTGTTTGTTCAACACCAAAATTGTTACGAGAATGAGTAATTCTCATAGTATTCAACAATGATATTTACTAGTAATCGCTGCTTTTGTCGTGGAAGATTTAGGAATTAATATATATGTCATTAAAGAATCCAGCAAATTCTACAAAATACTTTTTGTATTTACTATCGTGTATTTTTCATAATCCTCAACTCTCGTTATTTATTCGACTTAATCTTTATCATCGCCATGAGAATGTCATCCATTCATTCATTTAATCTAATCGAATGACGTACTCGGTTGCTCTTGCTTGGTGTTCTTTCATATTTTCAATAGTGGCTCAGTCGGAGCTAGTCGATTACAATATTCGTGGTACTATCAAACCTGGTTGGGAATTTGTTCAAAACTTTTTTCTAGAAAATTTCGTGAAAGATCGAGATCTAGGTGCTTCCGTAGCGGCTTATTATCAAGGATCGTTGGCATTTGAATTAGGAGGCGGTTGGTTTGATCAATCGCGAACAAAACTTTATGATGTCGAAACTTTGCAATTGGTCTTCTCAACTTCGAAAGGTCTTGTTGCTGCCGCTGTTGCACTTGCAGTTGAACGTGGTCTTCTCGACTATTCAGCTTTAGTAACTCGTTACTGGCCTGAATATGGACAAAATGGAAAAGAAAATACCATTGTCGCCGACATAATGTCTCACCGAGCCGGATTGCCCTATATTTCGATACCATTCGAACAATTTTTGAATTGGACAACAATGGTTCATACATTAGAACAAATGGCACCATTGTGGCCACCCGGATCAGCACATGCCTATCATGCATACACCTATGGTTGGCTTGCAGGAGAACTTATTCGACGCGTGGATTCGAAGAAACGATCTTTGGGTCAATTCGTTCGAGAGGAGATGTCGGATCCCATCAATTTCGAATTTTTCATTGGTCTATCAATAAATCAGGAATATAGGGTATCGCCAGTTGAATTAAGTGAAAATTTAAAACAAAATATCAACGAATCAAACATAGAACTAGTTGCTCTATTCAATGATCCTCGTACACATCGAGCAGAGATACCGGCAGCAAATGGAATTGCTACTGCTTGGTCTATTGCTAGATTCTATTCAGCATTAAATACTGATTTGGATGGTGGAAAATTCAAACGACTATTGAACGAAGATACTCTCAAATTAGCTACTCGATCGAATACACCTGAAGGTGAAATTGATCTAATCACGCAACTAAATGTTTCGTTTGGTATGGGCTTTTTATTATTCCATGATATTTTCCCAGAATTTGGACCGGATACTTTTGGTCACGACGGTAAGGAGAAATAAAGGACATAAACATTTCAATTATATTCAGCCTATTTAATTATAGGTTTTGGTGGAAGTATCGGTTTTTGTGCACCAACAAAAAATTTCTCCTTTGCTTACGTCACGAATCGACTGAATGGCTCATCAGCTGACGGATATCCACGTATTGCGCCTATGCTGAAAAAAATTGCTGAATTTCTTGATTAATAATTTTCTTGCCTTCATCATTATCACTAAAATAAAAAAACCTGCCTTAGTATGAACATTTTGCGGAGTGTGTGTGTGCGGTTCTGATGTAGATGTTGTTCTATTCTTCATACACCCACACCTCATCTAATTTCTTTCTAAGATCATATATAGAAGAATATGCTACATTCGTTCAAAGATTTCTTCTAGCTCTCTCAGTTCCGTTGGTTCCTTGTATAACTCGCAGAGTTCATTGTAACGACTCATGGTAATACTTCTTCTTATGGTGCTATACCCTTCATATATTGTTTTGTACTCGTTATGTTGTTATACTCTTGTTATGTATTCAGTTGTCCTGACCTGTAATAACAAATTTCTTCTCTCTCGATCAGGGTATAAAGATACTAACCAATTACATTAGAGGAACGATTCTTGATGTGGAAATGAATATCAGACCTAACTACTCTTATATTGTCTCTCAACTATCGAATCTATATGGAGATGATGTTAGCGATGAACATCTCGCGATTATTATAGAATTCCTTTTTCAGCCATTTAAATCGATAGCTCTGATTAACTAACAACTTGTCTCTTCAAGAAAAACGTATTCATCCTAATTAGAATAGCAATCTCCAATACCGTCCACCAAACGATACTTTGAAATACTTCGTTGATAGAACATGCAGTAAAAAAGATTATCAGAACGACAATGTGTCATATTGATTGCCGTTCCATCAGTTAGCATGTGCACTCGCATCAGATCCGTCAAAAGTTTGAAACACTTGTTTCCTGCTATGAGCATACCACTATTATCACTAAAAATATATGGAATACATGAACATGTACTTCTATTAGTGACTTTGATTGGAGAAATAAGGAATTTTCTGCATCGTTAATTTCGAAAACATATAGTAGGTAGATTGGACATATTTTTCTGTTTTGTTGAAGATAAGATTAATATCATAAACGAGATCGATCTCGGCTAGAAATCCTAACGGTGATTGTGGAAAAAGAAATTGAGTTGTCGCTGGACAACTATCCGTAATGACTTTTATGGATCTTTTACCACTTACAGTATATGCACAAAGATGCTGAAAACATTTCAATTTATCCAATAATCTCGAGTCACCGCCATAATAGCAAAACATGGCTTTCTAACAATCATACTATATATTTGGGTTGGACTCTCTGGATAAAACAGTTTGGAGCACAAAACGATTGCGTCCATTTAGACAATCTTGACCCTCAAAAACTGAGTTCCTAAGGAATAGAAACGGTTTTTGCATGCATTCACCGTCACCATTTGAAAAAGATAATGAATATAAACATGACTGCTCTTCACAATGAAAATAGGATTCAACAATGCAGGTTAGTTGCAGTAATGACGCCGAATCGTCTGTACCATCCAGAAAATCAGTGTTAAATTGGTCATCATGAAATATCTCTTTTGATATGCATTGAGCACCATTGTGACATTATTCATTTTCAGCACCATCACTCATCTCTTATATTTCACAAAATATTTCGTCTTGTCCGTCATTTATAAGCAGTCAACTTTACCGTCACATATTTCACACCAATCAAGTGGTCGTAGGTGCTAAGGTGTCAATCAATACTAGATTCTCGTTTGACGTCGAAAAATTGTTTAACGATACCGACAAAAGTTGATTGAACGAAAACCGAGATTTTAATAAACGTATATTGACACATTCGTCCAAACCAACCCAATGAAAAAATTGTAGAATATTAGTTGGGATGCTTCTGAAGCTTTTAGTTCACTACTCAAATAGATTGCGTAATCTTCCACAAGATCAATCGATGTGAACCAGGAAAAAAGTTGTTCACTGGTAACATTTTTTTAGTTTAATTGATAGAATGTATATGGTTTACATCATCTAGTGCTGTGAATAGCAGCCGTTGATTCGCTTTGATTGTGAATACACTATCGAATGATTTCACATAGAAAAGTTTGCGCTTGATGGACACCACCATCAATGGCAATATCGTATACATTGTAGTATCAGCAGTCAATCAAATTTAATATATCATCGTAGTACGAATTCAGTTGATTCATTTGGTAGACGAAAAATCTATCTGCTGTTATTGGTCGGCACGAAAATATCTTTATCAATAATATTAATTTAACTAGGAACATCATGTTTTTGCTGAGTAGATTTGGATTTGTAAAAAGAATCAGATCATTGATTCTTGTCTATAGTGATTATTTTGCTTGGTTTTATGCTTATTTAAATCATGTATGTATCACCAAAGCTGTTCGTCAATCTGTTGAAAGAAATGTAGCTGGTATCTTTATGAACACGGACAATTGTATTATTGTCTGTACGTTCAACTTCAAAAGAGAAAAGGCAAGCTTGAACTCATAGATTATCGAATGAAGATCATTCTAATTTAGCTGGAATCAGAAAAGGAAAACCCGAAGCCTCATTGTCCAGTCATGACAGTCACTAAAGTTAACCTCCTTTAATGAAATTTGATAGCATCGCATGGATAGGGCTGTGACTGTGGGAGTTTGAGATTAAATTTTACTGCATTCGATCAACCTCAACTTTCACACTCACCTGTTTCTACATCACACTGTCAAGACACTTTTCTCGAATCTGATTGAATTGTTCGATTAAGCAGTATTTAGAATTTTCTTCTATTCTCTATGCTTCATATAAAGTATAGGGTTTCTTTGGGCCAATGCCGAAGTTATCTCGAATTTGGATTTTTCAAATCACCCAAAACAAGATTTACTGCGAACATTATTGAGAAAAAAAGCAGAAAATATCTAATACATCTCAAGTACAAGGAGTCAATCTTCGTTCGATGCGAATCCGGTGTTAAGTTTTAAAAAGTCTTAAATTAAACGTTACCGAAAACAGGTGAATACTCAATTTAATGCAGTGGCCATATGAATTATCTATCAATCGATCAACTTTTCTCCCGACTTACATATTCATCAAGAAGCGACATTAATACTAAGAGGAAAATGGATTCACAATGTTTATGGAGTTCAGTTGAGATGTAAGCCTTGCCGTGAGTGACGGTGTGCGAGTCCACTAGGGGGGTTACCTCTGAACTTGAGTGTCCTGCGAGTGCGGAACGAACAAAAAGCAATGCCTGCAACCAAAATTACACTCACAATCATATCCCTATGGATTCCTGTGATAAAAGAAATAAAATTTTCATAATAAATTAATGAGAAAAAGTGATTTCTTATTCTTGGTTTAATAGTCAGCAAATAAAAAAGCTAGTTAGCGCAGCCCCGTCGGGTCTAAAATGTGGAACTCACATATCTATAGCTTCATATTGTAATAGAAAACAAAGAAAATGTAATATGACGAAATTTTTCGCATCGTCTTTTTCTGATAGGTGCCCTATTTATCATTTTCATTGCTGCCATTCCCTCTTTAGATTCCATTTTTCGTTGTTCATTTTTCTTAATTTAACATTTTTCATAAAAAAATTGGAAGAAGTGGCAAATAATGTTGTGATATATGGCGATAATAGAAAACTGGTTGTTATGTTTGTAATGGATTCATACACTGGTTTCTATGGTCTGTAAGGTGGGGGGAGGGGGGCTTCGGTACCCCGCTAGAGGGTGGATGGGTACCCACTATAGGGGGCGTCTGGAATCCCCTGAGAGGGCATCTGAAAACCCCTGGTGGGGTGGGGGCATCTGGAACCCCCTTGGAGATGTCTGGACTCAGTGACCTTGTCTATAATGGAGGGGGAGCATCAAAATTCTTACTCTTAAACTTCCACTCAGTATTTTCTTCGAAAACATATGTGAGTTCCACAAAAGTATAATATAGTTATTCAAACTCGTTCGTTCGAATTTCCTGTTATTCATGATTTATTAACCGTAAACTTCATCATTAACTTCAAAACCATAATTACCATGTACTTATGTGAGATTTTTTATAAATATAATCACGATATGTTTTAACACATAACCAACACCAAGGTAAATAACATGCTGTACATGTAATGTGGTTGCAACCACAGTTTTTACTTATTGCTACACCTCAGACCTCATTTGTGTGTTCAACTAAACCTGGACAATATTTGATAGGATAAATTTTAGAATTTTTTACGAATTTCAATATAATCATCCCAAACAAAGTTTGTTAAATCTGGCATTTTGCCGTTTGCGCTACAGACCTTTTCTTGCGCCTTTTTAACTTTATAACAGTCAAAACAAAAATCTTAATACCAATGTTTATCAACATCATTTCTCTTATCAGCTCTTAATATGGTGCATACTTGTTTATTCTATTTTTTAAGAATTTTCCCATTCGGTGCATGTTTAAAAAATGGACATGTAATAAATGTGCAACTAAAACAATTCAGTCAGGTTGTACAGCTTGATACCAATTAGTTAAACATTCAGTACAAGCTTCGACGCGATATAATTTATTACCAAAAGTATCATCGATTTGAGCACGTGTCACATCTTTATAACAGGTAGCATGTTCGCATTCACCACCTTGGATCCATGTCATTATATGATAGTACACAGCTGTAGGATTTAATACCGGCTTTTGAACATTACTCAATGGTACTGACGATATGCTTATGTCTTTTCTATGTTCTATTTCCATATTATATTTTAATTTAAATAATGATAATTATTTAGAAATTATATTTATATCATCTTTAGTCGTGATGTTTAAACATTTGTATAATTGTTTTTTATTTTGATCCATTAATTTACTCATGGTTACTTGAACATCAACAATAGTTTTATTATTTGTGGCATGTTGACATTCACCACAAAGCAATATATATTCTTCATCAGTATTTGGTTTTGGTTCAGTAGAATCATAATGAACATATTTATTTTGACAGCTAGTACAACGACGATATGGTGCTACTCTTAATTCATTACCACAATAATGACATTTGTATGCTGAGGACACTAAGTTCTCACATTTAACTCCTGTATATAAACAAATTTCATTTCGAACATTCAACTAAATGTGGATAATCATCAGTACATGGTTCAGGTGTATATTTGAGTTTATAAATTGGTAAACATGGTGCACAACAACTTTTACCAACATCTGTAAATAGTATAGCCGATCGTATAATGTTACATGATTTACAATAAATTCTTGTATCGTCATGCATTTCCTTCACTTCCTGACTGAATGGTTACTGAATAGTTATGTGTAGCAGAAATTAATTTTGATCCACCTACAGCATGTAATTTTTTAACTTATAAACTCTCCTTTTCAGTAAAAATTTCAGGAAATTTACACTAATTTTACTATATAGAGAAGCATTATTTTCTGGCATTTCGAAATCAATCTATTGACCTTTTATTTCTGTTTAAAAACTTATAGCTTGTTCTTGTAATATGACATTCTTTGCCAAGACACATAACATAGTTATAATAGCAGCTGGACGTGATGAAAATCGGAGACCTTCTGCTAAAAGATGTGGTAATAATTCAAATAGTTCGGCGTCATGAAGACATAATGGCAAATAATTAGTTTTCTGGTAAACTTGATTTATTTGTAACAACTGCTAGATGATATAATCATTTCATTACTATTCGTAATGCATCGGAATTACAAGATCTAGTAATTTCTAATCATTCATTTCAAGTCACTTTTCATCTAATTTTGACACAATAGCTGGTACATGTTGTTCTATTTCAGTAATTCTAGCCATTATTGCTTCTTCAGAGTTGTAAATTTCTTCAATCCATGCTCGGACTATAGCAGCATCTACTGATAGTGATGGAATCAGCCTTTTTGAATTTAATGTTTGTGACAAAGCGTTTCCCCATTGATCTGTGCGGTGATCTTTTTTTGTTTACATATACTACACGCCATAATAATCCTAATACAGTGTAGCTCGTTAGTGCAAGAATATGTTGTGGTGTCATTAGAGATTCTAATATTTCATATACTAAACACTTATATGAATCATCTTTCTCAAATATATTTGACATAAAACGTAAATTAACCATAATAAATCGAATAGGTTCAGCATTAAATGATTTGGGATCGATCGAAGCTAATTTATTCCACTTTTTGCTAGGTAAATGCATGAGCTCATTGTATTGCACATCATCTTCATTTTGAAAAGCAGATAAATTAATATTAGTAAAATTTAGGCATCGTATTAAATTAGCTGGTACGAACCCTGCATTACATAAACTAGAACACAATGAACAGCGGTATAAATGTTAAGTTTTTGATGAGCAAAATAAAATCAACTTAGCGAATTTCTCATCTTGGTAAATATGTGTTTTACAGGAGAAATAAGTTAATAGTAACTTTTGAAATAGTTTTTACATCAGTCTTTCTTAAAAATAAAGTTCTGTTGTGTGTATATTCACTTAGTAGTATGAAAAATGACGCAGCTGAAAAACTTGTACTATTTATCATTGGAAATTCTTTGTAACCAATTTTTCGATATAAATTTCATAGTTGAATCCAATCGTTTTCTTTAATATGTTGTTTTTCAAGATTCCAAAAAGGACCGCGATTCATTTGATGATGTGGTGGTGCATCTGCATAAATCACTATTACCGTATTAAAATTGACTAAATTCATATACAGTGCTTTATTTAATGCTGTTTTCATCGCTTCTGGCGTATCTCCTTCAGCATCTGGTCTTAAGTCTCTAAAAAAATCTCGAGATTTTATTCACATTAATAGTGCATTAAGAAAAACCTGTGACTTTCTCAATAGGTTGATCGTAGTCACGATACCGCGTAAAATCAACAGAATTAGTAAAGAATTAGGAATTTTGAAGATAGCTTTTTCTTTATTATTAGTTCATTGAAATAGATTCGAAAAATGAGGAAGTATCTGTTAGACGATTTTCCTCAATCCCATCAATATTACTTACGTAGAATTCCAATGTTGGATTGTTGCTTCGAAGTTAGCTTCATGGTTGACACTACCGATAAAGGGATACTGTAAGAGAGTCTAAGAGGGCTCGCAAAGGGCCAGTTGCATCATAAATAAGCAAAAACACGATAACTAGTTTTAACATTTGACTTCGACTGTACCACTCGCTTATAGCCATAGCTGTTGCTTTGTGGATGTGTGCAATAATGAATAGACAAAAACAGCTAACTCTTCTATTTATACCTCGACTATATCATCTCTTTGTTATCTCATGTTGATTTTCAGTTTTTCAAGAATTCAATTGCTTTATGATGCAACGAAACTTTGTTTTTGTCATGCATAGATTGACACCACGCCTCTTTCAACATTTCACACTTGAACTTCTCATGAGAAAAAAAATTATTTAAAAAAATTGCCCAAATAATTGATTATGCTATTGGACGAACAAAGTTAAGTTTGATCAACGTGGTGTTATAAAAAAAAGCACATGAGTAAGGCAAAAGACAAAGAATGAAAAAACTTATCATGGCAAGATTCACATATCTATTGCTTGCCAACCATGTGAAAGTGAAACAAATACTTGTGATAGTCCATAGTCGATTACATCAGAAATTTTCAAAACTCAAAAAATATAATGATCTTTGACACAATAGATTATGCGAGTATGACTTTCTCTTCGTCTTTTTTTATGGATGCGTGTGTAGGTGTTGCTTAGCCGATGACCAACATCTTGATCTCCACTCACACTTATTCAAAATGAATCCAAGAAAAAGTTCTAGAAATAGCATAATAATATCTCTAACCGGATTTTTCTATAGAATTTTAAAGTATGCGAGTATGATTGATTATATGCAAGAGTTTAAACTTCATGGAACTCTACATTGATATTCAAAGTGTAGATGCACATCTACACCCAACTAAAATGTTCCATATCACACTCCAAAATTGTGTTTTTAGACTTTGTTTATAATGTAACCTACCAAGATTTATGCTGTCTTGCAGGTTACGTGTAGAGTGCTGGTGTGACTGTAGACTCAAATGAAACATATACATATTCCACACCCACACACAATTGACCAACCCATATATATATTTCTAGTTGCATCCATATCTTAAATAATATTTATACGTCAATTAAAATTGGAAGATACATAAATATCGATGTAAAACATATTAGATAAAACAACATGGTTAAGATGCTATTCTCTTGTTTTATTTTCTATTGGACGTTTGTGCTCAGACAAGCCTGCAATCAACAAAATATATTGAGTGAGCTCTATTATGCCTTTTTTCAATGAAAATGCAGCATACATCGTAGTGAATACATTGTAGAAGTATTTGTCCTCATTTGATTTCTATTTCTTTTAATTTCTATTCAATCTTCTCGTATATTTGACTTGTTTGGGATTTCTCATTTGTTACTTATATCGCAATGTGAAGTGTTTTACTTCCCACAAGATTAGAATATGAGGAGCTCTTAGTTGATGAATCACTCTGAATTAAAAGTAAATATGCCTAAATAATACGAAATAGGTATTTTTACATGAAAGGAATGTGTAAAGGAAACAAAACGCAAAGCATTTAAAGGTCATAAAAAATTTTTATATTAGAAACAAAAATCTCTTCGGCAACCGACGTTTCACATATCAACTAACTCGAGATGTATTATTTTGTTCAGCAACGTTGTACTATGTTTTCTGTCTAATTATATGCAAGTAACTTTAACTCGTTCGCTCTAGAGTTTTTATTGTTATCGATCGAAAAGCAAATTCTGTTTCCTTTTCGCTTCATCTTTAGAAGAAGCACGTGTGTGTCTCACAATATTTTTAACTTGCTTATTTTTTTCATTGCTTCACATTTTTTTCAGGTGAAATATTTACGCTGGCGTAAGAATATGAAACGAAACAGGCTAAACAGCGCTTTCATATCAAGTTCGAAAAATACCGATAACGACTATATACATCGACAAATCTTTCAACATAATCAGTCTTCTAAAACAAGTAGTTTTGGACGAGTAATGTGTTACTTTTCGATGAATATTGAAAAATCATATTGCATTTCAGTATACTTTTTATTTTTAGAAACTGCATGTTTTATGAATTTTTACGATAAGAAGAAAGTCAAACAGAATTTTTTAGATCTATTTCAACGATGACATTCAGATTTCCCTCTGTGGACGAGAAAAAACTTCCCCATCAAATTGATATTTTCCCCCCAACAACACAGTTGCAAAATAGTGTTACTCTTGATCGAATTAGAGGCTCACTTGTTGGGTTAGCAGTGGGAGATGCACTCGGAGCGAGCGTAGAATTTCGTCCACATGAGTATCTTGCTGCTTATCCTGTCACTGACATGATGCCGGGAGGTACTTGGGGTTTACGAGCTGGTCAGTGGACTGATGATACTTCAATGGCTTTATGCCTTGCTTCATCATTAATCACTCAGATTAGTTTTAATGCTTATGATCAGATGGTTCGTTATAAATGGTGGTATAAACAAGGATATTTATCTTCTACGGGACAATGTTTCGATATTGGTAATGCGACACATAATTCGCTCGAAGAATTTTGCCGTCGGCAGATGATGCTAAAGAAGCGGTACAAAATTAAAAGTGACTCTGAGATTGATCTATTGCCTCCAGATTTTATTAGAGATGTAAAGTTTGATTCGAATTGCAGTGAATCGATTGCTATTGGAAACGGAGCTCTAATGCGCCTTGCTCCAGTGCCACTTTTTTTCTATCAGAAACCTTCGTCGGCTGTTGATTATGCAGGTCAAAGTGCTCGTCTCACACATGGTAGCACGGAAGCCGTTGACGCTTGTCGTTACTATGGTGCCCTGATTGTAGCTGCGGTAAAAGGTTATTCTAAAGAAGATCTACTCAGCAGTCATTTTTATGAAAATCATTCACTTTGGTTCGGTTCGAAGCCTCTTCACCAAGACATTGTTCGTATCGCCAAAGGATCTTTTAGACGTCAAGGAGGGTATAAAGATGGAATTCGAGGTAAAGGACTAATTACTAATGCATTCGAAGCAGCCTTGTGGGCATTCTGGAGTGCAGAAACATTTGAACAAGGTGCACTCAACGCGGTTAATTTAGGCGATGATACAGATACTACAGCAGCTATTTACGGTCAATTGGCAGGTGCCTACTACGGCTACCGTAATATTCCTTCAAAGTGGACACAAACGTTATATGCTAATCGATTAATCACATGTACCGCCGATTGGCTACATTATTTAGCTTCTGCCAACAGCGAAATAAAAGACCGAGAAAGTAGCATACCCAAAGAACCAGGTAGAATATCGGAATTAAGAATTGAACATATTCATATTAATGAAAAAGATGTCAGACGATCAAATTCAAGGGGTACTAGTAAAAAAAAGAACCGAAAACTACCTCCGTCAAACAAGCCTTCTGAAAGACGTACAAGATTTGAGGAGAGACAATCGGGTTTTTTTTGTGCTTTTTCTAGATGTACAAGGGGAGTTCGTGAATGATTACTAAAAAAAATGGCAGCATTTTTTTCGGTTTAAAACCACTGTCGCACTGATTTTATCATGATTCACAAGAGTAACGAGTTGAAGTTGAACTTTATCATACATAATGAACGAATTGTAGCATTCATCGATTGATGAGATTTCCATTCTAAATAAAGACTACCCTATGATGTGATCAATGAAAAACTGGTCATTAAAATGCATTATTTTGTGTAGTTTGACCATTTCTACCATTAAAATGGATGTTTTCGAGTTTAAGATAGAAAAATATCCATTACAATGCATTGTAATATAAGAACAAACCATTTTGACCATTTTTAAATTGATTTTTGTTTTCAAAATTTAGGACTGTTTTAAAAACAGTTTTTAATTTCCGAAACCTATCCACTGATATCATTACTTGGTTATAAGCGTTTATTTCTTAAAATAACATAGCCAAAGAATAATCATTCAAGTTAGAATATGGATAAAACATAAAGGAATTCGATACTACTAAACTATCGCTGATCAAAGGTACAAAAGCAAGTTTTTGTTTTATTTGAGGTGGTTTAATAATACACTTATTATCAGATATGACACCACCCTTTAAAATTTTGTTGCATTTGTAAGTTGTTCTTTCCAGATTGATCGTGTCGGGTGTTGAAATGATTTTGACTTTGTTTGCCACGAGGTAGATCTCATTGTTATCAATGAAATGAGCCACATATAAAATAAAGCCAATGGAATAAGAATTTCGTTGTGACTTGTACAAGATACAAGCATCATTAGAATGCCGAACTAATGTAAAATCATTGGCACTGAAGCGTACATGATTAAGAAATAAAGTTTTGTAGAAAGAATCGTTTGACTGCAATGACTTAGCAACAGGACAAAAATTGTACGTGTTGGTGGTTTGATTCTTTCAAATAATTTCATTTCTTGTATACTATCTCTACAGTTCAGCATGAATTAAAGCGGTGAAGAATTGATTCGAGATAAGTATTCCTGTCCTACTTCGGGTAACGATGGGATGCAAATTGATGATTGACGATATAAATCGATGTTTTTTATCAACTCGCATGCAGGCATCTACCCACCATGAACGGTTCGAGAAAACGATGCTATTCATAAAGTCAAATTTATAATGTGAGAAAGATCATGAAAACAAATCTTTTGTAGATTCATGTGCCCGTAATCTTGAACACATGATTGAAAGTAGTGAATTGAATGAATCACTGAGACAACATGTCTTTCCTATATAATACATCTCATTCGAAAAAGAACAATAAAAGATTTTATACCGTGCTGTAAAGAGAAGTAAAGTTTTCATCGAAATACGTCGCTAAACATTGGACATCCCTCTAAGCATTACGAGAAAGATTCTGGATTTCGCTTGTATGTGCTATAAAATCTAGTGTTTTCAAATGACAATAACGTTCTTGCTCACGAAAACTTTCAAATGCTTTACATGATAATAGAAAATAAAGTATGCATGAAAAAATGTGAAACTCACGTATATCCAAATAGCAAAATAATTCGCAACTCGTTTGCTTTGAACTTTTTAAATAGATGAATACCTCTCGGTTGCCAGTACCTTGTTGATGGATATGAAATTGAGTTGAGAATTTGAGCAATATCATGTATCTGATTATATACACTCATATCTTTGATATGTCTGCGTTGACAGATAATTTTGACAAAAGTAGTTACAACATTTTCAACTAGGCAAAAGGTACTAATAATATCAAAAACAAACGAAGAAAAACCTACCATGATCCTAAATATAAATTATGAAGAGAATCGCAAAGAAAAGAATTCTAAATAGTAAAATATTTTAATTTCCGAAAGAGACATGGTCCTCTAAGATCTTGTAAATATTCAAAGCTTGTTGCTTTTGAGAAAATTTTAGTTGATTTAACTAATTTATAACCATAAATAAAAGCCTTATCAAAGTAATGAAGCATATCATCCATCTTATATTTTCAATAAATTTGACTCCATCGCCATACGTCTTACTAGGTCGCATTGTAAATTTTTCATTTCGATCATACCCAGGTGATTGAATCCGATACTGGATTCTATAGGATTTTGTAGGATCCCACCATCCGATACAAATCCGATGAGATTCCGGGTTAAGAAACGATGGTTGGATCATCGATGTTGAATTCCTACGTAATGTACAAAAAATCCGATGGTCAGTTCCAATAATCCATTTCTACTATCGGATTCCGACCGATTTCGAGTAGGATCCGACAAGATCCTTAGATGGGGCATGTAAAATTTATATTCTTCTTTTGCATATCATTCAAATCACGTTAGGATATAACCCAGAAGTTTTCTGAAAGGTTGCTGTTGAAATTCTCTTTGCTACTCAAAGAGTTTCAAAGAACATACATACTCTGATTAGGAAAGTTCTACACAGATATACAAGAGAGTTATACAGGCATAATTTATTGATCCATAAAGAAGAGCAACGAGTAAAACTATACTTCTTCATGAATCAGAATGGCTTCATTTCTATGATCCTACATCTAAGTGCCACTCTCCCACTACTTTTTCTCTGAACTGCAATGACGTAATCATATTTTCTGCCTCGAGAACATCACAAGATTTATGAAACATCGCCTTTCAACGAAGTCAAAACAAAATTTGCGTGTACATCAAGCACTATTAATGACAAGTACTATAATGAAAGTTCTCAAAAACTCTTAGTTTCTCAAACAATCCTAACCACTTTATTGACCCAATGTTGCGGACTGTTCGCATTTTAAGAAAAATAAGTTCAATTTTGAAACTGTAACGAGTGTGGCTTAAAAGAAGTCTTAGGTAATAGAAATTTTTTATGAAAGAACCATTTACGATAAGTAGCGACCGACGAAGCTTAACCAAATAATTGCTAAGCAAAGGGGGACCAACTCGATTGCTGAAACGTTTTATTCAGAAGTAGTAATCGATAAGACATGCCTATGGCCAAAATTTTGACTCTAACAATATCTGTTAAGTCGATGCCTATATGTAAGAAATACGATTAATTGAAATTTTTCTAACGTGCTTGGTAGTTCAAACTAATTCATTAATGATTTATCCAATCGAACTCACTGTGAAATTGAAGATAGCTCGGTCGACGACAGAATCACAGTAAAGAATTCAGATCAAACCGATGTTTTCTGGAAGATATCGAAGCGACAGAAACAAAAAGACACAAATTGTGGTTGTTCGATAAGGATGCTAGCAGAAAGTCTAATATCTCAAGAACAAAACAATAAATTTTCAAACGGCTTGGGTAGAAATTCATCAAACACTTGCCCCTATCACATTAAAACCAGCTAAATCGTCGATCATCGATTGAGTTCGGTTGGTTGTGGCTTATCTGAGTTGACCCATAACAGGTTGCTTTTTTCAGTTTCTAATATTTCAATGATGTGCTGGTGGTTTTCACTTTGTCTTAAAATATTGCATTCTTGAAATTTCATTTCATGTGTTCAGTAGACTATACTATTATAGAACTAAATTACTATCAATCAAGAACAAAACGTTTCACATAATACTTGTTTACTGTTATCTGATTATGGTCTAATGTCATCGTTGGGTGACTGTTACTGTCAAATACAGCATAAAAACAGTTTTGAGTATAAATTATCATGCTATACCTAGAGCTTAAACTATGGATATATTACTGACTAGAACTTAATGTAAATAAAATGTAGACATATTCTAGTTAAAATGACTTTTTCATTTTGCTTTATCTTATGCAGACAATTTAATGCATAGTGTTCCACTTAATGACTTAGATTTTATTTGTTGAATAAAAGTCTGTTTAAGTTGTCTAAAACATACAACGACATTATTGAAATGATTTGTAACAACCAACCGCAAAACTAACCTGCTCTTTATTATCAACTTGTTCATTTTACCAGTAACGTCATCTGCAGGATAGAAATATTATTCTTAGGGATAAGAAGGAAGAAGATTCTTGTGGTAATAAGACAATAATAAGGGCAAATCTACTGGCTAAGAATGGACATATCACTTTTATTCACTCACAACAACTTTAGAAGGAGGAAAGTACAATTTACTAATGAGGCTTCTGATCTAAATGAAATGTACATTTCTGTTTTGAATGATAAAATTTCGCTCGAATATCATTATCAATTTTAATGTCGAACATTCCTTTTCGATCATAATTTTTTAGCAATTTAGTAACTGCAACTTAGCTATTGAATAAGTGAACGGAAAATTCTGAGTTTTAGTTAAAGCTAGACTCTTGTCTCTGATGAGTTTAATATTCAGTCCAATGATAACATAGCATCGTTACTTTGATTGGTTTTCATTTGATATTTCTACAATTGATACATCATTCAAAACAGTTTCCAATATCATTACTAGCACAAATCATATCAATCTTAATAGAATACTAATTGTGACATTTAATTTCTCCTATTAAATTATGTAAGATAATGTAAACAACGGCAATAAAATTCCTTTTTACCAGTAAACGTTTTACTTGAGTGGAGTTGTTAGGTTTTCATGCTAATTTTTATAACTGATAGCAGAATAGAATGAAATAAGTTAAAAATTTTAATAATATGAAATATGCAATTGAATGAAAATGGCTAATATAACTATCTTTTATGTTAGAATATTTTGATTATCTCCCGTGTAAGAAATATTTTCTTAAAAGCAATATCAATGCCTTGATAAAACTGTATGACTGACTTTGATATTATCTTTTGTTTGAACAATTTATTTCACTGTGTTTTATTTTGAGTCATTCCAAACCCTTGAGTTTAAATTTTAGCGGTGATAATTATCAATTTTTTCTTGATCTTAATCTCGTGACGCAATGTTTACTACTATGTAGCAGCATCTAAAAGAGAATGTATCATCATTTTTGGTTGAAAATTGAACTATCGTAGTTTTAAGTTTCTGATTATAATGAGCAATCTTTTAAACAAAAGAATTGTTGTGATTGTAGAAAACATGAATTGATTAGCAATAGTTTCAGAATAGTTTGTAGGTAGATGAATATTTTCTAGTTATTTTAAAATTAATAAATTATTGTTCATTAAATTAGTCCTCCGTCTGGTACACTAATTTCAAAGTTTTTCGCTAAAAAATGCGTTGTTTTTCGTCATTTGTTGGCATCCAAATACTTTAACCGAGATGATATAGATTTAATTTTCCAATGTGTCATGAACGTTAAAAAACATGTCTAAAAGTAATCAATCACTTTATGATTTATTCAAAGCCATCTTTATTTAAGGAAAAATGATCTACTTCACCAGGTTTATTTCTTTTGAACTTGTGGTATTTGCAATATGAAAATGCACATTTTACATAGCCCATGACCAATTTATCGGAATATTTTAATGATAAAATTTTGTTTAATTAATGAAGTAATTTCTTACTATAATCGTTATCATCACATAATTTCTGAAGAGTCCCTATATTGCATCTCTTTCGAGATTCACAAGTGAGTAGCTCTCAAGCCCAGCGGTTTTCGGTATTTATACAAGGCATTTTATCAATACCTAACTCTCTACCTAATTCGATGGCACAATTATTAACATCACTTAGCATAAAAAAATATTTTGATAAACGAGTTATCTGTGCTCTATGTGGAGCAGCATTAGATTCAAAAGCAAAATATACTTATCGTATTCAGACTTTGAAAAGAAACATCTGATATTTATATTTGAAACACATTTCTCAATCATAGTGACATCAATAAGAACTAGATTAATTAAAGATATACAATATTATAAAGAAGAAATTCGTGTTTGCAGTACAAATATTAACAGTGGAGCATTTGATATTCCATTATCCACTATATATCAGGATTTATTACGGATATATAAAAAAGATTTATGCAGCTTGCTATTTCATGTGGATGGAATAAGCTTATGCAAAAGCACAAATTTAAAAATGTATTTATTTAGTTCATCAATTACTGAACCACTAACACTGCTTCGCTACGGGCAAGCAAATATGCCACTTATTTCTGTAAGGGTGGCTTGCAAAGAACCCAACATAAAAATATGGCTCAGTGAGAGCATTCGAATGCTGACGTTTTTAAAAAACGAGTGGTATGTTCATTTCCTTTTTTAATGCTTTTATCATGATAAAGTAGATGCGAACATCATACAGATGCTAGGGAAATTTTGGATAAATTAAATACTAAAAAAGGCTTTTGGTACTCAAGTAGCGATGATTATTTTATGAAAAATGAGAACACAGATTCCTATAGTGATGAAAGCGCAAAGTATTTTAGATTCCGCAAGTAAACACGAAGAACAATCTGTATCAATCGAAAGAGGATTAGGGGGGACTAAGTAAACTCGAATACGTATTGTCGATTGTCTATGTGTATTTGCGCATCAGAATGCACAACTAAGTTATAAATATGAAGCTCTAACTAGGCCTAGAAACTTTCAACTGGTGAGCTAAGATCAGTTCAACCAAAATATTGTTCAAATTTTTCACGTCAGATCAGTAGTAGCATTCGAGCAGTTTCTTTAGTGTGACCTGAGCTATTTGAAAGCTTCAATCTTACGGGTATCACAACAACATAAGCATACAATAAACACTAATACTGATGCATTGGCATTTATCCCTCACATTAATGCTGGATCTTTGTTTCAGGTATTAAAATTGATAGGGTATCTTCGACTTTTAATGTATTATATTATGATGTGATTGCAGACTGTCCAGCATTACGATTAATTCTCAATTTCATTGGTCAGGGTGGCTGCTACTGTTGTTTTTACTGCTATACAAAAGGTTATCATGACCGAAGGTGTCAAACACGCCAATATTCATTTACGAAGTCTTTGGATATTCGTGATCTAAACTCGTGTGCTCAAAATGTTCCAAAGGCTAAACCGTGTGCTAAGCCGAAATATCTATCCAATATGTTGACACATTTATGCGATGAGTGACACTGTTAAAGTTGATACTCAAAACTTTTTTTCAAGATAGCCCTACATTAAATTTGTTTGACTCCATACGACACTTCGTCTATCAACTAGGATCGATTTTGATTGTCGCTGAAGCTATTTTTAAATGGCTCATCACCATATATTATGAGCCTCGTAAATATAGTGAACATGAATATCAAGCTCAAGATTACTAGTCTGTAAATATTAAAAATAATTGATTAATGTTTTCGACAGTTCTTCGCCGTCAACATTTTGTACACGGTGATGCGACGATTGTAACAACATTTGCTTATTGATAAAGTAAACTCGTCACTTGTGCTTGTTGCAATATTGTTATAATATTTTTTGACACACTCTGTAAGTGTGCTGTTGATATGCACTAACTTTTCACACGTTTCGTCAACACAATAAAATAACAGGGGCTTATTTACTAAATCTAAACTACGGTTGATTATCTAACTTTAAACAAACTGTGACAGCAAGTAGAAATAATATGTAATCTATTTCCAGTTACATTTCAAGTAGATATGTTGAAGGCATCTTTGACTCTTGTAAATGTATTGTGCTTCTTTTTCAGCTACCATGCTCTTGACATCAAAGTATTAACACCAAATGTGTATCTATCATTTTGGATACTGTTATATTGATTAATGAAACTTGATAATCGTTGTGCATAAGTTTAGTTAAGTTACATGGACTTTTTACCTGTGCAAACATTTTGGATGCATGTTATCTTTACTTTGACCATATCATTTTTTCGATAAGATTTTTACATTGCGTGAAACACGAAGACACTTTGACTGATGCTACAAAACGTGGTAAGATTTAAACTACAGCTAGAAGCTAGTTTTGAAATACTACTTCGTCCAATAAACTCGACTCTTACTTCCATTCAATTGGTGATTCATTTTTCATTAGAATTTTATGAGAGATATTTTTTCTTTTGAATATAAATTTCTTCAAGACTGTGTAGGATTATACTATATGATTGAAACATGATAATTTATATTTCCCTTGTTTTAAAATACTTCGTTAAACTATCATCTAAAACGAAGTTATGATGGTTGAGCTGTCATCTTAGATTCGGACAATTCCCGGCATCAGCGAAGAATAAGCAATGAATATTAATTTTCGATATATTGTTTGATTATCGGAACTCTTGAGAATTTTCCGTCAGATCTAAATATCTTCTACAAAATAAATGAATCGAAGAACTTTGAGCTCAAACTTATTGATCAATTAATGTATGTTGTAGAAAACTTATGATCCTTGAATTCAATTAGCAACTCTTGAAAACTTAGATAAGGCTAAAGACAACTAAGTGTATCTTGAGTAGGAACTGGAGTAATATTTTTTCTAAATAAATCTTGCAGACATTGTTTTTTAGTCTAGGTAAAACTCAGAACAGCAATATTGAAATTGCAGTTTTGTTTTTGAAATGAGCACAGATTTCTTTCTGAATTTCGTCCTATAATCGATATTCACTGCTTTATTGTAAGGGAAATCGATGACTGATGCGTATTTTGAAAAACGTTAAGTTAAGTCATCCATATTCAGTAACAGATCGCATTGGGAAAACAATTGGAAGAAGCTTTTATATAACTATTAAAAATTATCGAGGATATGTGATCGTAAGAAAGAAACACTGTTCACTAAGTTTTGGAAGTACACTAGAGACTTTCAAAATACGCAATTTAATGCAATCTATTTGTAAGATAAAATCCTCAAACAAAGATTTGTCATCAGAGGATTCGAACCGAGTTTAGCATAAAATAGTAGATTCGTGCCATTGATGAACACCAGCCTTCCATCATGAGCGAGATATTTTTTCTTTAATGTTGGCTCGTTTTCATCATCATAAGGATTTTGTCTCATCGAACAACGATGAAAAAGAAAAACTTAATTTATTTCTGTATTTACGAAGTTAAATAGATTTTCTTCTAATACTCTATCTTTCTTTTACTTAATATCATCAGTAGGTGATCAATAGATGTGCGCAAAAACACCCTTTTCCCATTTGTGCTTTATTGTCATTCGAAATAGTATAGGCTCACGGTCTAATCTGTAGTAAATTAGAAAACGAAGACAACGAGAATGCATCCAGTATACTCTAAACTTGACGACATTGTACGGCGTTTTTTTCATATCAGTGTAGTTTTCATCATTCACAACTTTCTTGTTGTTCCAATGTTACTGTCGAAATCATCACCTTTCTAACACGACCGAACCAATTATCTGACATATTTAATTTTCAATGCGAAATTGAACACACAAGGTTACAAGAAATATCAGAAGAGCAATCAAAGGACATCAATTTTATGTTCGCGTTTTAAATTCTCATTTAAAATGTATTGTTTATCTGCAATACAGCTTGAATGAATTTCGGTAAATGTCTACCATTGGAATTTGGTTGGTAAGG
>OENT01001286.1:0-49370 GCA_900239685.1 Rotaria macrura | reverse complement strand
TTTAGAGGTTTCAAACAGTGATTTATCGCTTGGAATATCTAAATTTAAAATCTAAAATTTACCGGCAACCGACCTCTGTTTAAGTTGGTCGGTCGTCTCAGATAAGCTCTCTTAACATAGATACATACTTGAATTGAAGAGCACTGAGATGTTCCGTCTCTATGATGGACTTCGGGACACAATTCGAGTTCATGTTGTAATCAGCGAAAGCACCGAATTCATCAAGTCTCTTCGTCGAATCGTAACAATCTATTCTCCGATTGTTTTAAGAGAAGTCCCATGAGATAGTGGTTTTTAACCGCTTCGCTGTTGTTTGGTAGATGGCACGAGCAGCTATCATTTATTGATAGTTTCTTCGTGTTTTGAATAGATAGGAACATGAATAAATTGCATGAATCGATATTTTAACGAAAAAGAAGATTTTGAAACCTGTTAAAAATTTTTTAAAAATTGAGGATAACCTGACAGAGAGCAGTATCCCCTAGAACAGGGATGGATATACGTTCGATTTCAAAATACTTATACTTATCTTAGGTTTGAATCCTGTTATGGTTTTTATGCAAAAATACATAATTAGTAAATCTTTGAATTCTGTGCATGGATAACTAGAACGAACACCAGTAACTCTATTCTGTCTACTCTCAACAACTTGCAGAATTCTGAAGTCCTAACTCAGAGGAAACGCATACAGAAATCTTAGTAAAAATAATAACTCAGATGATTCTCAGAACGAGCTGCAGAGTAAGTAGAACCATTGGATTAGGTAGAAGTGTAAGAACACTTTAACTCCCTAATCTTCTAGAACTGTCAAAACTTCAGAACCACCTATAAATAGTGAAGCAACTTGGGGTTAAACTACCCTGACGAGTTGCAGTGATTCTTGAAGTTCGAAGTATTTCCAGAGCTCTCAGAATTCTAGTAGATCCTAAGATCTAGCAGATGAAACTATTTCAGAAGTTCAGATTGATATGTGATTTATTCGCAGTCACTTTTCTTTAAATATTTCCAATAGTTATTTTGTGGCAAAAGAACGAGTACACAAAGCTCTGATAGATCAGAATTCTAAGTAATCGAACCAATGCCAAAAACTGCCAACCACCAGATATTCTAAATCAAAATTAGAAACATACTCATCGCTGTCTTCTATCATTTCGAGAATTCAACTTGGAATAAAATTTCAAATTTTCACTTTTATTGATCGGAGACAAGAACAAGTCGTAAAGTTCCATTTAGATTCGAACTTGAATGAGTGAGCTACTCATCAATGAAACCACAAATTGGCATACCAGAATTAATTGAACTCTCGCCTAACATAAAATTTATTTAAATCAGTTTTTCTTTGTTCACATAACTTCGTTAGCGAATTCGGTTTTTGATAGTTTTCTTCGGAAAAGAACTTTATTAACTAAGGATAAGTTTCTTTCTTAGTATTTTCTTGTTCATAAAAATGTTTCTTTAAAAATCCAAAGCAAAAACAGTTCAATCGATGTTTGAGAAATTCATCGGAAAATGCCTTTCTTCATGTGGCTTTCACATCTAAAAAGAGACATTTTCATCAAGTCAAGCACACATGGACAAAAAAAAATCTCTCTGATTTCAGACATCATTCCGGTGCTTTCTACCAGTTTTTATTCAACATACAAAAAAATCGTGAAATTTGGTAGTGACTGTTATCGATTCTAGTGCGTGTCTATTGTTTTTCTTTTGCTGAAATTCACCGAAATTCTGTTTTATTTAATCCATTAAATACATCTCATCAGTATGCTAAATCGTTGAGAAAAAAAATCTCTCTCATTCTTCGGTAGGTTTTTACATTTCGATCGATATGGCCGCTTGTAGTATTTGAATTTATTTCTAAACGATTCTTTTCACGAAACCTAAACAGATGTTTGATACATGCGTCTTCGATTGCTAAACATTTGATAGTATCTTTATTTCAACGGTCGGTTTTCAAATCAGGCCCTCAATATTGGAGTAGATCTATTAATCTTCTTTTTAATTAAGAATCAATCAATGAAAATAATACTTTTATATAGATGTCTATACACATGTAATTAAGAGAAACTTAGTCGAAGAATTCCTTTGAAAACTAAATCTAAATTTCGTTTTAAGAAAACAATCCTTTGGAGCAGAGCTCCGAATGGGATGGGATAAAAGATTTGTCCCATGGGATATTCTATGGATTTTTCGATTATGATATTTTCGTGCGTAAGATGACGCTTGTAGACATTGACGCGAGTCAATCTCATTTTTCGTTCTTGTTTTCTATTGAGGGTTGTTCTTCGATCATGTATACATTCCAGGATCATCATCATGAGTCCTTTGTGATAATAGTCTCATGAATCTCCAGCAACGTTTAGACTTCCAAAAGAAGAAATTTTGGCAGTTTCGGAAATTTCAAGCGTTTGGGTTCTGAATTTTTTGGTGCTTCCGAAAATGATCTGATATCCGAAATTTATGAGATGCTTGAAATTTCAATATTTGTAAAAGCTTCGCTTGCACTACTGAGTATTTACCGCGTTGACGTAAGCTTTGCAAATTGGATATTTTCTTTTTTCGAGAATCTAAGTATTCTTCTGAATCTCATAAAGAAGATAGGATTTCTTTTCCGCGCTCAGTCTCACTGTATAATCATATAGCTTCAGAACAGTTCCTTGACAAAGCATTGCGACTTCAAATGTCCTTGAATGTTGCGACGAATCAGAAAAGCAACAAGGGAAGTAAAAAAGACGTCGATCTCCTTTAAGAATAATGTGGTTATAAAGCATTATTTTTGTGCTTATTCTTCTTCTATTTGTTAAAATAGATTGTATTAGAAGAGTGAAAAAATAAAAGAGTTTTCAGCAATATGAAAAATTTCGAATATATTTGATAAGGAATAGAATTCTATATCATATGAAAATCCCATGGGACGAACTTCTCGTCCCATCCCACCCCGTTCGAAGCTCTGGTCTGAATTGCAAGTTTTTTACCAGACATATTTTGTCAGTACGAATCTGAAAACGACAAAAGCCGAAACTCTAGTACCTCTAAAAAAGTTCGTGCAACTTCACTATCCAATGACCTGACTTACTAAATTATTGATTTTTTAGTAGTGCAAGAGAATGGAAAAACCACGTCGAGTAATGAGTTTTGTAGGATAAAGTCTGGTCTTTCCAATGGTATATTTCAAGTTAAATTGTTCTTAGTTTTTATGCTGACATACTGGGCTTTTTCTAAAAGAAACTAAAATATTTGGTTATTCTCATTATCTGACTCTTTTTCAATGGTAAAAAATTATTTTTTGCATTAATTTCTTGTTCAGATTCTCAGATTTGACATATTTCGAGTAAATAAGCTAAAAGAAAATTGAGTTCATACATATTTTCTCTAGAGATAATGATGGATATTCTTGCAGACTAACGGTTCTTATTAAAATATCGACTTTCACAAAATTAAAATACAGATTTTTGCTCTTTTCATCACAAACAACTTGGGTAGATTAGAAGTCATGAGTATTGTCTAACAGGGTTCGCCCTTTTGTTTCCGTTTCTTTTGCAACGCATATTATATGAAAAATTCGGTGAATCAATTAATACGTTAGAATCACAGAGTACAATGATTGCTGTTTGAATTTATGGTGTAATCCTATAGGGTATCGTTAATGCTAAAGTAGTTTGTTTTCAAAAGTAAATTGATTCAAAATAATCGAATTTTAAACTGATCACAAAAACAAAGAAAAATTCAAATAAATAAAAAAAAATTAAGGAACACCTATTTTATGGAAAAATATTCTCATAAAGGTGTTATGGAGCATTTAGAAAAACAAAATAAAATGTAATAATAAAGGATAAGGTCTTCTACAGAGATAAATCATGAAAATGGTATCAATGCGACCCTTAATAAAATTAAGCAGCTCTTCACTTTGATCGTATTAACATCGAGAAATTCAAAATATCACTGCACCAGTAAATTGCGTTAACCGGATATTGTTTATTGTTTCCAATCTAAGTCTTCTAGTAAAGTTCATTTACAATATCATCTGCAAGTATATAGATAAGTCTTGTTTCTATTGAATAATCTATAAAATTCAATGTTCATGAGCTATAAAAGAACTAAAAACTAAAACTACGTTTATGTCATCTCAATGGATCTGATAAAAACACTTCGTATGGTAGTTGAAGATAGTTTTCAATCTACAAGAAGAATATTCTAACGTTCTCTTGCGAATTCTTTACTCTGTTTTCTAGCAAAACAGTTACTAGGGACATAATCAGCGTTACCAAATATTAATAAATGGAAACAACCCTAAGGTTATACTGATCGATTAGAATTTAACGTAGAAACAAAGAGATCTTCAAAGAAATGTTTTGTAAAAAACTTGTTTAACTTTGAACAAAGTTTCAGAATATCTGATTATTTTATGACAAACAGAAATTCATTAGATAGGAAAACAAAAAGTAATGTCAGTTACAGAATTCCTCTTGTTAAATAATTTCACCCTTCCAATTCGGATAGTTCGGTGGCGACGAAACAAAAACATTACGAAAGAAACAACACTTTTCTTCATCTTGGATGATTTTTATCTTTATAACTCGATCGATTCAGCAAAATTTCACTGGTACTCACATATCGATTATCCTGCCGAAAATGCTAAGTTCGAAGATGTCAAATTTCAGATGAAATTTGTAGATTCATTGCGTCGCTGAGTAACTCATAGCATGCAATTTGCTTCATAAACTTTTGATGCCATATTTTTGACGATGAAAAGATTTTTCTGGAAATTTGTGATTTAAACCCTTCTCTCACTAGCATGAAAAAGTAGCTGTCATTGTCGACGAGTTTCAACAGTAGAACAAGTTTTACTAGTCCTTTTGCGTTCGTTTGTATAAGTGTTAATAGGAAACACAGTAACTTACCTAGATCATAGGTGACGGAGCCGGTAGACTCAAGCCTACACTAGATTGAAAGTGGGTAGGCTGAGCCTATCCTAAGCTGGAAGTGACTTGGATTCAATAGTCTCAAGCGAGGAAGGATAAAGGCTTGAGTGTAGGCTCGATCAAATCTCAAAATTCCTTTTATTATTGTTCTTCTGAAGAAGGATGCACTGTCACAAGAAGAGTGTATATTTTCTGTACTACCAACTCGTGCACAATGAAGTATTTGTTGAGCTTTCTTGGTATCTATATCGACATCTAGCTCCTTGTAGTTTACATAAGACAGCTGAATTAGTTTTTTTTAGATTTCTATTTAAATTGACTTAAATCTTACAGATATTTGAATAAAATGATTTGAACAGTGAAAAATAAGTGCGAGTCAAGAAGAGTCACATCATGTCTTCCTTTCAAAATACAAAAAAAAACAAGTCGAAGAGCAGTTTCAAGGAAAATCTGTCTTCTGTTGATATTTCAATCAGCAATTTAGATTATACTCAAGGTAAACTAGAACATCGTCAGAACCAACACGATCTATTCTAATTTTCCTTGAATCAATCAATGATAGAAGGAACATTTTTCAGTGCTTAATTTTGAATTTTTTCTGAAAAGTCATTCTCCTTTTTTATTTACTTTGCGTCTGAAAATAAAAACACTTTAAATAATAATTTTATATTTACAAAGGATTAAAATCTAGCAATAAAACCTAAAACGCTTTCCATTATATACAATTGAAGGAAATCATTCCTTAACTGACCCGAGCTCATGCAAAAGAATTAGAATTGAAAACAAATGAATATTGATTTACAAGCATACGACTCCAACAAATTTTAACCAAATTCAATCTTAACTAATTGAAAAATAAAGTTTCAATCGATTATAATCTGAGTAATTGTATGAATCGATGAACAAATTTTATTAAAATCAGTTAAAGAATGATTAAAATCGTAACACTAGAACTGATGTTCCGACTGTTTTTAGCCAGTTCAATTTATTATTCATCCTAATTTGTCACAGGGAGACTTGATTCGGTTGAAAAAACGAGCCTACACTAGACTGAAATCGTTCCGTCGCCTACGTACTAGATATGTATACAAATATATATTTAGCTACGACTTGTTTTGCATCTGTAACTACCTGTATAATAGTTCTTAGATTCGTAGACATCACGTTGAAACTTGAAAATAACATCATGTACAAGATAATAATTAATATCCTCTGACAAATACATGGTCCCTTTCGAGTAAAGTAGAGTTTAATAAAAAGAAGACTATTAATCAGTGTACAATTTTTCTCTAAACATTCTTCAACACTCACTGTCTTTTCGTACATTCTACAAATAATCGATTCTTATATGAAAAAAAAGATGTTGCCTGAAAATTATTGTTAATATTGTCGGGAGTGTGTTCAAATCGTGCACAGTAGCTAGCAAAATGATTGATGATCATGTGTGCATGGCAAAATTCTAATATCATTCAAAATAACAAACTATTTAGTTATTTACATGACGATATGCTGATGTTTGTTCGTAACAAATGAAGCATCACTGAAACGCTAACAATTGAGAATTTCGTTTATTATTCGCTTATCAACATATTTTGTTGCTATCATATGCAAAATTGACCATTTCTAAATACATTCCCAGCTCTTACTTGTCTGTATGTATATTTATATACATGTATCTACTCTTTCGTTTGCTGATTTTGAATAGCTCGTATTTTTCATCGTCTAGGCAAGAATACAATATCTCTCTCCGCATAAAAATAAAAGAAAGACAACAGATAGATAAATCGGTTAAATATACATTTTCACACGATTGTATCTATACAACGAATATATACTATGGGAAACTTTCTCTTAGGAATGTTCGAAGCTGACGAATGTTTTTTTTTCCTTTAACACACGTGCATTTCTATACAGTCACTCGTCCGCCGTCTTAGATGTTCTTATATAGGCAGGAGATATATCGATAGAAGTTCATTTTACTCGACAGGCGATCTAAGAGACATTTCTATTTTTTTAAAGTAAGAGGTGGACGAACATTTCTATTCTAATCAATATTATGTAATTTTACTTCTAGTTTTGTAGTATAATAACTTTGCACAAGCGATAAATGTTATCCAACAAGGGCCGAAATCATTCTGAAGGTAATTTAATACTCTATTACAATGAAGCTAATAATTATTCTACATGTTTTTTTTTTCGAATAGATGATTATGATAAGGAATTTCATTCATCCAAACGTGGTAAGTTATTCGTAGTTAAAAATGTGAAACGAACTATTCTATGAAAATATTTTTCAGCTCGTACAAGTCGTATCGATGAAAATTCATCGGATTATTCTCATCGTCGTTCATATTCTTTAATTGGAATAGCCAATGAAAAAGGAGGAGTACGCAATGGTCAATTAGAAAACGTTTCAAACGATGTTAGACCAAAACCTCCGTCGGAAAATGGCATTGATATAAAAAAACGTTCACGTTCATTGGTTCGTCCGATGATTCGTTCGGCTGTGCCCAATTCACAAGTAACGACGATTGCTAAACGACCATCACAATGTGGACATGGTATTTTCGTTTTGTTTTCATTTATTTCAATTGACGTTTTCTTTTCCAGCTGGCCAACGAACCGAACTCTATACAAATCATTTTCGCATAAACTTTTCCAAACAAGCTAACGAAACAACTTTGTATCAATTTGATGTTGATGTCGAATTATTGATGCGCGACGGTTCGTGGCGTCCAAGCAGAAAAGATGAACGTTTACAAGTTATTAAAAACATTATTGAACAAGAACATTTTCCACTTGTATGGTATGATGAAGGAAAAAATTTGTATGCCATTGAAAATCTAACGTTAAAATTAAAGAACGAATATCAATGTGAAATCGTTCATAAAAAAACAGGACGAACAAATAAATTTCGATTTTTAATTATTAATCTTGTTAAAACCTATGATCTGAAAACAATATTCGATTTCATGCAAAAACGCACTTCACTACGACCGCATGATCCCGTTCGAATACTTGAGACATTATTTAAACAGACACAACGTGCCGAAATGGTTACAATTAGAAATCAATCCTATGCGAAAAATCAAAGATTAGACGATCTTGGTAATATGCAAAGAAAAACTATCGATTTTCACAATTAGAATCTATTTGATTTCAGGTGATGGCCGAGGTTTAGCATCGGGATTTTATCAAGCTATTGTACTCGGTGAACGTGGTCCAACGTTAAATATCAATAATACATTTTGCTGTTTTTATCAAAATTATAATTTAGTTGAATTTATTTCCTGTTATTTGGCTCATGATATCAGAAAACATGGTAAGAACTTGCAGTGTAGAAATTCTATCGTCAAGAAAAGACGACACATTGAACTTGCCGATAATGATCACCGATATTGAAGACTAAATATTCACCGGAAAGTTATTTCGTATTGGAAGACGATACGAAACGGAAAGAAATACTCGATATGACAGGGAAAACATTCCTATTTGACATCAATAAAATGAGCTGTTCGTGTTACATTCTCGCCAGTGAGAAATATCAAGGAGGAATAACTGTTACTTCTTCGTCGAGGAACTTTGACCCATTGAGAAAAGGACTTCTTGTATCTTTTTGTAGGCTTCAAGATTAGTTAAATTCCACACGAATACATCCAAGTTGTTTTCTTTTTGAGCATAATATTCTATGTAGGAAAAATGTTTGCTCCCGGATGATTAGAATTCTATTATTTGCGGATATACTTGACGTGTTCATGCTTCTTCCACAGTATCCATGAAATTGGTATGTCATTGATGTCAAACTTAGAGATGCGACATACTGATGCGAGTCGCATTCGTGCCAAGTACTCAAACACATCGAAAGACTACAACACTGAAACAAATTACAGGATATTTTAAATGAGAAAAACTATAATAAGTTGAATGTGAGTTATGCAATCAAATTCTCTAGGAATTACACAAGTATTTCATAAACACTAATAGAACATTCAGTAAACAGTGTTTCTACTACATCAACAAAAACGTTTTAGTCAACGAATAGGCATCGTAGAATCATTATGTTCATTGTATAGTCTCTATTGTGTTCAGTTCACGACACTGGTCGACATTGTTTATCAAGTATTTTAGACTTTCTTTGTCTATGTTAACTAAGATCATTTATGTCATACTCTTTTATCTACTGCTAAACGTATTAGGCATGTTTTCTTTTGTTCGATATTAAAGTATATAAAGAAGAATAGTTGTTTGGATCTGTTGTCCGAGAATAAGAATGTTGCCCTGTAGTAAGTTTTTTTTCTCTATTGAACTTTAGACATTTAACATATTATACAGAAAATAAAACGCAGAATTGAACAATCAAAAGTATGAATTTGAAACATTCAACTTACTCTAGATAGTTTTAATTTTGGCATTTGAATTTCCTTCAGTAAAAATGAACAGGACGTAACAAAAACAAAGACGGTTAGAATCGATAGATTTTCTCTTCCGTATTCTATTCATTAAATTAGAATCTTAATTTATAGAAATATGTTGGCAAGCATGCCAGAAGAGAGTAATTGAACTTAAACTGTTTGCTGCCTGCATATAAAGTTACTTGTTAGTATAACTTGAGCTAGAAAGAATATTCACGTTAAGAAACATAAATTAGAACTGAACAATCTTCGTTCACGTGTTTGTTCTTGTTATAGGTATTCCACCAAAAGATCAACCAATACTTGTTCGAAAGATTTTAAAATCACTTTGGTTTGTAACAACCCATACAAATCAAATTCGTCGATATCGTTTAAAATCTTTTGGTCATGCAGCTGATGAACATAAATTTGTTAAAGATCAAGGTGAACAAATAACCGTTGCCGATTATTTTAATGATAAATGGAGAATTCGCTTACGTCATCCACATCTACCTGTGGTGGAATTATTTAATCCGGCAGATAAGAATAAAACACATTTCCTACCAATGGAACTAGTTACTGTTGACGAATGGCAAAAAAGTTTGAAACCATTAACAACTGAACAACGTGCAAAAGTAACGAAAAAAACTGTCGTTCGTCCAGGTGAACGTTACGGTATGATAAGACGTGTTGCTGATGAACGTCGTTTCAATAATGATGAATACTTGGCAAAATTTGGTATCGATGTTGATGTCAATGAAATGGTTACAATACCGGCAAGAATTTTACCATCACCAGAAATCAAATATAAATCAGTACAAGGTGATCAACGTGATGTCGTTGAACGTGTTCAAATTGGTAAATGGTGGTTAAACAATCGTTTCAATAAAGCACGTGAAATACGCGCATGGGCTGTTGTTCTTGTCAGTCAACGTGAACCTGACAATCGACAAATTCAAACTGCAAGAGACTTTGCAAATAGACTACCACAGGTTCCTATTCAACGATAGTTTATTGTTATTCTACGTTCTATTTGAATTTATTTATTAAAGGCCATGTCGAAATATGGTATTCGATTCAATTCAAAGCCGATTGAAAAATCGGACGCAGCTGTCCCACAAACGATTCTAGCTCGTATGAATGAACTTAAAATTCAAGGATGCGAAGTTATTATCTATATTCTCAATCAAGTTGGCGATGACATTTATCATGCTATTAAATTTTTTGGAAATGTTAAACTTGGTAAGAGTTCATGACGTGTTCAATACGAGAGCTTGCACAATCTTGACTGTGCACAAGACCAGAATTTCATTCTGTGTATCCATAGATAGATAATAGAATTCTAAGTCAAAAACTATCAGAAGAATTTAAATAGAATCACCTATGAAAGACAAATTCCTAATGTCCGTATGATCGTTGATAAAAATCAGCGTCTATTTGATTCTAAGCAGAATATAAACAAATCAGACAAGATTGTTAATCTAATCCCATTGGAATTAACGTGTGGAACTCGCATGTTGGTTGTGACCTACATTGCCTAATCACAATCCTCGTTTTTGAAACGGCAAAATGTGTTTAACGATAAACAGTTTCTCGACAATGTTTTCCTTTTAAGGCAGTGCAATAAACTCGTTGCTATGATCTGTCGTACGCAGGGAGGAACTACGAAAACTAACACGTAAATCTTATACTCACTTTCTCCTCTGTGCAATTACATGTGAGTTAGACAAAAGAACAATGCTTTGGCTTGGTTGACATCTCTTGTAAACGTTTTCGTGTTGAACGTAGAATTTCTTTTCGATTTCTGAATGCTGTTTGATAGACATTCAACAACTGCCGATGTAGTCCACACTTATAGATATATTTGAATGATTTGCATGAAAAGAATGATTCACCTTCTCGAAAAGAACTATGTATTTAAATATGTCAGAAATAAAGTTTCATTTTCACTTTCACACATGTAAAACCTTCTGATATCTACCTTCTTCTTCTGACTTGAAATGGAAAATAATCAACTATTTAGCATGACCAATAATGTCTTCGTTTAGGTATGGTAACTCAATGTACACGCTATGAACGACTCGTATCCAATAGTGATAATCGTAAAATGGATATGTACATTCAAGTATGTTGGATTTTTCTTTTGTAACATAATGACTATAGAAATCTGAACTTTTTGAAAAGAATTTGGTACAAAAATTCAATGCAAAATTAGGTGGTGTTAATCAACTTGTGTCATTAATGCGTGCATTGACATCGCCATCAGCTCGTTCGGATGTATTTATGTTTTTCGGAATTGATTGTACGCATGTAACATGTTCACGTGAACGGCCATCAATAGCTGCTATAGCTGGATCAAGAGATTCTACAAGTTTGGACGATTTTCCTTCTTTCGTTTATTCGTAGAAAATTTTTATTACTAATTTTGTTTTTCTGTCATTCATAGGTACACTATACGCCACTCGTGTTGTACAACAGTTTTCTCCAAAAGGAAAAATAGCTCTCGAAATAGTAAAAGATCTTCATATACTTGTTGGTGAATTATTACGTGAATTTTCCAATCATAATTCACAATTACCAAATAAACTCGTTTTTTATCGAGCGGGTGTCGACGATGGATCATTTCAAAAGGTACTTGATAATGAATTACGAGCGATTAAACTGGCATGTGCAGGTAATTATGATGAGTTGAATATAATCTTTGAAAATAAAAACTCGTCGTTTTAGATTTATATGGTCACAATCAATTACCTCAAATTTGCTTTGTTATTGTTAAAAGGCGTCACAATACACGATTTTTTGTTTGGGATAAAAAATCTAATCAAACAAGTAACATTCAACCGGGTACGTCATCAAATAATGACTTTGTTTATCTTGATTGTCGATGTTACTTTTTTTCTTAATTTCAGGAACAGTTATTGATACTGATATTGTTTCACCGAATGGTTTCGACTTCTATCTTAATTCTCATGCAGCTATACAAGGTACATCAAGACCAATGCTCTATCAAGTTTTATACGATGAAATCGGCTTTACATCCGATGATATTCAGCAATTGACGTAAGATTTTCGATTTGATTGGAAGACAGAAACATTATTCTTATTCTTTTGCAAATATCAACAGACATTATTTATGTCATTCGGATGTCCGATGTACAAAAGCTGTATCTGTTCCGGCACCAGTTCATTATGCATCACTTTGTGTAGCACGCGGTCTTAGTCTTGACTACGAAGGACAAATGGCCAATGAGCAACGAAGTATTGCAGCGTAAGTTTTCTTTCATTTTCCTCTTCTCATTTATGGTAAAACTAAAAGTCGTTTCTTTTATTTTGAAGCTCGGAATTCGACGAAGCATTATTCGATGAGAATGTTGTCGTTACTTTAGATGATGTTCAAACAACGAAAATCGATTTTAATCCATTAATTGAAAACACAATGTGGTTTGCATAAAATTTGATTTCTCTTCTTGTAAATAGACTGTTTTCTTGTTTTGTTAATTGATCATTTGGCCAAATATGGTCACGCATTCGCTTGTGTTTCATTTCTTTTCTATTTTGCTCTTTTCTCGTTGCGGTTTTTTTTCTTAAGTGATGTTTTTTCTGTTTTTTTTTGTTTGCATATCTTTTTTGTATATGTAACTGATTATATGTATTAGACGAGGAAATTGATTGATTGGATATTGAATGAAAAGTACATATTTTGAAGAAATCATGAACTAATGACAGTTCACATCGAAATTAAGAAGTGCTTTGTCGAAAAGTAATTCGATGATTTATATTTCTTGAATCCTGGAAAAGTTCACCGATAGTTTCGGTTTTAAGTGTATTAATTCGGCTGAGAAAGAACAACGAAATATTGATCTTTTATTTTCCAAAAGTAATCATCTTCTTTATTTACATGTATACTCAAATTGAATCACAAGATCGAACATCTACAGCTATTTTGAAGTTTTGAATAGGCCATTTGCAGTAAACATGCGTGCCATTGTGCTACGATAAATTCAGAATTTATTCACTAACAGTCATAGTTCATTCATATCGGTAGAAATTTGATAGCGAGTTATCATCATAGGAAGAATCTTGGAACTAGAAGTATTATTACACATTGTTTGCCGAAACGTCAACGAAATGGAATGTCTATGCCCATGACTTTGTATGCTTCATATTGAAGAATAACATTTTAGTTGTGTTTTTCCGAATAGATTTTACTAAAATTTGGACTCAAAATCAAGTCAATTAAAAAGCCATGAACACAAGGTAGTACTAATGTCGTAGAAAGTCTTGACAGAGTAATCGACGTATTCGTATCTTTCAAGTATTTCGGACGGCATTTTTTCATCAAATATAGCGTCGATGAAAGATGGCGGTGACTGTCTATAGTAAGTATTAGACCATAAATGGAAGTGATGCTGATTTTTCCTTGTGGGATTTAAGACGATAGTACGAATTGTCGGTAAAAGTGTTCTATACAAATTTAAAAAATAACTATAAACATTGAATCATGTGATTCTAGTTACGGACATTCCACTCAAATATGCATCCTTGAAAAGGAGAGAGAGAGAGACACACACAATATGCCATGTTTATGAACAAAGGTACAAGGAAAAGAAGAAATGTCCCATATAGACAAAGCGACAGTCCATAGATATTCTGCCTCGTTACTTTTCACTATGGACGCAACCATACTATCGATTAAAATCTAATCACTATGGCTAAAGACATTGAACTTGTGTATTAATATTCATGCGGAAACATCCAAGGTCTGTACTATACTCGTTCAGTCAACAAAAATAAATTTTAACCATCATATTCAATTGTAGTAAGATACTCCACTTCTTTTTGTTATACGCAATTAGTAGCTGTTAGCATACGAGTAGTCTTTTTCCATAATAGATTGCCTCTGCAAGACAGCATTGAAATTAGTTAATTACTTTCAAATCTTAAGTATCATAGTGATCATGGAATACAGAGAATCCCATGTCCGAGACACATCGAAAAAAAAACAATATCTAGAGAAAGAGACTAGATATCACTGTTGATAGAACGTTTTCCTTGAAGGATAAACCATCGGTAAAGTCGAGCTGATTGCATCGAAGGATGAGTACTCATCGATCGATTTCCAAAACGATTTGAAAGTTTACATTTATTTTTCTGTTCGAAAATCGCATAGACATTGTCCAACAATTTGAGAATACCTGTAACACAGCAATGAATTCAGGAAAAGTGAAACAAGAAATCATAACGTTTCATTTGTCTGATACAGCGTGTCGTCTGTGAAACGAACGTTTCTAGTTAGCTGATTCTTGTCAATAGAAAAGAAGAATCTTATCATCGATTACTTTTCCTTATTAGAACGTGATTCCTATTTGCCATTGAAAATGGATCATTTTTAAAAAAATAATAACAGCTCTTCCGTCACTGTCATGTTTTAATTCAAGGAATTTAATTGAAATGGGAAATTGTTCTATGTAGAAACTTAGTGTAGCTAACCGTTTTCGAGATAGTCTATGGCGATTTCTGATGTTTGAGCTGTTGCAATACTGCTTGAATTTGAAGAAAAGAACAGCGTCGACCGCTCTGTTTGAATATCTCTGCTAGTCTTCATGTTAACCTCCAGAAAACTGTAGCAAAACACAATAATCAACTGATCAGACGGCTTCTTTTAGTTATGTTAGAATCAGAGACAAATTTTAACGACATAATTCACGTGTAGAAGATCTTAGTTTTTGGATGTTAAATAATCTTGATCCGAGTGAGTAAATCGCATTTCGACATCTTCTCAGTCAAGCGTAAATTGGTAAATAAGGAGCTAAAACTTACGTTTCTTTTTCGGTTAGTCAAAAGAAACCAATCATGTACGAGCATTATCTTATTTTGATTAATATCAACGACGAAACACTAACTATTCTGCAGGCAGTATAACTATCGATCTCTTTTTCACGTACCGAAACAATAACATTGAACGTAAATTATCTACGTAGTTTAAAAAATTCCACCATTAGCAGTTTAGACTAGAGTTTTTAAAGAAATTCTATGTAAATTCAGTTTTTTTCAGATTGATTTTGAACTATTCATGCAAAAGCTGTGATAATTCTATCGCATATGAACCGACTTCACATTCTAAACTTTTACACATGGTCTGATGGAAAACACTGTGGTAACAGACGAGTGAGAGCGATACATCCCGTGTAGAACTATTCAATTGTTTCTTGATTTACACATGATATTGAATATTTTCTCGACATTTCCAGATATTAGCAAAGATGTATAACTCTGTTATAAGTATTAGTTCATGACATTATTCTTGGAATTTGTAACATCAACAAATGTAAGTATATGAATATTGTTTCTTTTTCTTACGAAAGACATCATCTATTCGATCAGTACATACTAAACATATTAGATTTCTTGTTCATAGTTTTTCGTAGTACGTTCCAAGTTACAAAGAGAGACCTCTAAGAGAGATTCACTAATTTCTCACATCCTCAGTGAAGTAGAAATATTTCATCAAAGAAACATTCTCGACTGCACTCGTCAAGAGCATTTTCCGACCAATCAGAATCGTCAAACCGCTGAATTTTTTCTTCTCAATGTTAATTATCGAAATTTTCATTTTGTGCTAAAATTCTTTGTTCAATTGTAGATGTATCAATTGTTTGACACTATTAATAACAAATGAGCGTATACGAAGGCGTGAAATGTGAGTGCGAGAAGAAGAAGAAAGGTTATATATCCTTCTCACCACATCTAATACCACACTCAAATCACGTTCTATTCATTCAAATAGTCATAATGCATGACGAACATACATACTTGCTTTCGATCATGTTATTAAATCGATGAATCATTGGGTTCACGATAGGAATTTCGAGATCGATCATAACGAATATGTTTCGAGTTCGAAAGTTTATTGTCAATGTGAAATTAAATCTTATGAGTGAACCTATGCTCACAAAGCAATCATGTATATTTTCTCGAAGAGCTTTATTATAAGTCGCCCTAATTCGTATCGTAGGGCATTGCACAGATATTGGTGAACATGTACAGGAACCGTTTTTACTTTGAACTATGTCTTGCAACTAACAGAGTCAAAGTTCTCTTTTGTTCAAGACACTGTCGACAAGATGTTCAAGCAATCAGCACTAACTTATCATATCAGTGATTCATTTATTGAAGATATCCATGAAGATCTTCGTCGAAGATGTCGACCGGTTACGAAAAGTTTAATAAATGAGATTGCGGTATTTCTGCTTTATCTGAACTTTCAGTCTCATTTTTTGTTAGGAGTAGAATAAATTGAAGGTTGCTTCGTCGAAATGCAGAACATTCTTTCGCATGATCTCATGAAGGATGCTTTCTCAGACAGAAGCTCCATCGATCGTTGGTATTCGGATGTTATTGCTCTCTTAGGATAGTTACTTCCAAATCGTACTTAGCAGCGTTCTGATAGATTGGAAGAACAAGAGCATTCTGATATGGGTAAATCAAAGGGCTCAATTCGCAAACACTCAAATCATCACCCATCGAAACCTTTCGACAAGATTTTGTCGGTATTGTAGAAATTTCCACACCACCCGATCGGCTTCTTCTCGAATTTGATTAAATCTGATTATCGGAATAATTCTTCTACTTGACTGTGAAGCAGTAGTACTTTCACAAGTACTAAAGTGAAAGCAACAGACAAAATCGAAAAGAGCAAAGTGAGAAACCGATGAATGAGTTCTCACGTCTTCCGCAATCAAATCAGAAGTAGGTCAACGTGAATATGAGATTAAAAACTACATCAATGCAGAGATCCTACATCGCTCTATATAAAAAAACCTGGAAATGAGCCATTGCTTTACGTCCGGGTCAAAACCAAAACGTAACTCTGTTGACAGAGATTATCCACTGGTAGCATTTAGAGATGACTTCGGTAAACATCAATGTACTTAAGAGAGAATAACATTGAGTTTAGATACGTAGTTCAGATCATTGAAATTAAAAATCAATAGAAAATAATTTTCATTACTTCTTAAGGCAAGAAAAAGTAAAGAAATTTTTCAAGGTATTTAAACGTAATAACGATTTAGATTGATGAATTCATGCACTACGCGCATTTTTTTGTTGGGTACATACAACGTTGGAAAGTTCATCATATCTCGAGGCAAAACTATTTTCGATTCAATTATGACCTTCCAATGAGTTAGCACATGCAGCACGAGAGAATCTGTGAGCGACTCGAAAAACCTGTACTGCTTATATTGGGAAGTTCATCGTCAAGCTTTAGGTATTGAAATATTTTATCCTCTTGTTCACAAAATATTTTCTACTGCGCTCCGATTCAGCGGGGATGTTCAAAGTTGAACGAAACTTTCGGTCAGAAAAAACTGTATTAAATCCATTGGATTGCTTCTTTTTCTCAATGAATGTTTTGCTTCTCATTTATTCAGTCTTTAATCGAATTTGAAGCATTAGAGAAAGTCTTACACGCAACTTCTATTTTTCAAAATTAGTTTCTTATCGGCATATCTTTTCTGCCAACCACTCGTTCACATGGAAAAACGAAGGTTTTTCACTCAATGAGATTGAGTGCGAACGATAGATGTAACTAGATTCGGTGATCGCTATGACCTATCTTATTTATTGTGTTTGAAATTTACATCAAGTTTTTTCATGCAAGAACGTTGATTTAAGCCGGATGATTCATCTTGAGACCAAGAATGTTTTACAAGTTCATCAAATCTAAAGAACTTTTTTTCTAAATGTTTGAATCGTTCTTTTTTGTTATGTCCTCTCGAAAGATTTATATATAAATTACAGCCTATTAGTAAATACACCAAACGGTCATATCATAACATCTCCAATGAGTTTCTTATTTTTGCATAAAACTCATTTTTAAATCTTGTCGAACAGAACGAGATTTGGTTGCATTTAAATTCTTATCGTGAATGCCACAAATTGATACATTTTTTCGAATGATTCTCCATGGTAAAACTCAATTTCACACTCGAGCCAACGAATGAGTGAATGAATCACAAGTGCGGATGAAGTAGATTCAGTAAACAGCTGATGGATGGCTTGACCATACGATTTGAATTCGAAGATGTTCAAAACTATGTTAGCGTGCATAGGAAGACAATGTTCTCGAGATCTTATTGTATCTTTATGAAAAAGTCCAATAATTACTAATATAATTTTGATGCATATTTATGCAATGATGATAAAATCATTTGAATTCGAATGATGGTTTGTCGATAAATTTTATTCAATGATCAATAAGAAGACAAGATGATAAGAATTAAGTAAAGAAAAATAGAAAATACAAGTTGTTTGAAAGTTGCTGGTTAGTAGAAATTGAAAATCATATGTTGAATGTACGTAAGATACGAAAAGACTTAGTATAATGAGTATTAGAGACAAGCATAGGCGTGCAATGAAGAATAAATTATAATAACTAATAAGCATAGTAGTAAGTGAAACAATAAATGATAGCGGCTAAGAGAAAAACTACAGAACACACAGCGATGAAAACAAAAACGAATAGTGTACATGCACGAAGTAAAAAGAGATATTACAGATGATGTCTAGTACTCTTAAATTCGCTTCTTTTGGATGCATGGAGACAATAATACACTGAATGAGAAGCCTTTTTAAGAAATCAGATTTACGATAAGTATTTTCTCACATGGATTCTCGATTCCAATATGATAAACTCTGGTGTCTGCCTCTCAAACAATGTACAAAGTCTCGTCGAAAGTCATGGAACCCAAACATCACTGTGAATTTCAGAAGTGAGAGATAGATAGATTTAAATACGTATTAATGCAATACTCTAACAATGATTTGTTTTTAATTTTATCTTTATCAGTAGCTGTTAGGTTAAAACCTTCCCTTTTTCTTTTACTGAAGGAAACTAGACATAGGCCTGGCCTTGCCGAAGGATTGTCGTACTTTTTTATTTAAATATTTTTTGTATTTATTTTTTAAAACGCCGAGTCTTACAAATGGAGCGAGCAATTCGTTCATTTTCCATCTCGTAAAATAACAGTCGTTACGTAGAAAGTCGTTCGCGAATTCATCCTTTACTTCTCAGAATAGAACTCAAATAACAATATTTTAATGAATTTTTACATATAAATGCCACAACTGTCCTATATGTATATAAGCCTATCAGACATCATCTTTGACAGTCGGTGTAAATTTTACCAGAACAATTGGATCCATGTTTATAACTGCTGTTGTTTTCCATTCACCATCATATTCTTCTGTTCGATCCAGAAACGTATCTGAGTCGAACGAAATAGGTTGCCATAAAATCAAAGATGTTGCACTTAGCGAAGAAAACAGACCGAATGAGATTAAACATAACAATAGTCCTAGATTTTCGTCATCGTCATCATCAGTATGAATGATTATAACCGAAACCCAATCTGTAGTATTACGTCGCTTCGATTCCGATACACTTGAGTTTTCAGTCGTGTTTCGTAATATATGTTGCTGTTTCCTCAGATGAGCACCGATTTCTTGTCGATCTTTCTCTTGAGCAGCCATTAAATGATTGACAAGAGTACCGAGCGCCAGAACTACAAAAGCCACAATAGTTCCCAATAACATTGATACGACAGCACTCTTTCTACATATGCGTTTAATTCGTGGAAGAAGATTTTGTCGCGTAAATGGAACTTTTCCAAGTCCTTTGAAAGTGAATAAAGCAACTCCGTATAGAATTGATTTTATTTCAAAAAATGTATTAATAAAATTACCTATTTGACCACGATGCTCTCCTACCGGTCCCATACAACAGGGGCATAGAGCATCATTGGTTAGCACTGGCTTTGGAATAAGTTGCAGTTCGATGAGAGAAGCTCGAGATAATTTACAGTTCATGTTTCCTAGATTGATTTCTAAATGAACAATAAAGAATTATGTGGTGGAAGTAGAGATTTTAAACTAAGGCATGAGAAAAATCTAGATTTTCAATATTCAGAGGAAAACAAAAATTTAATCTAGTGGAATGTTGATATTTAATCGATCGTATTAGTGGTCTATCTATATTCTCGTTAGGTTTCGTCAAGAAATCAGACATGCTAGAAATCTACTTAAGAAATTCAAAGTCTAATGAACTCTTGGCAAGATGTGAGTTATGAAAGCTATTCACAAGTAATTCTGACGTACATGCAGACGAGATTCATGTTTACGGCATATGTGCGCATCTGCAAAAACTTAGTAGATCTACAGGCTAGATCGAAAATCAGTATTACGAAAAACTTCATCTATTTTTGCCGTAAAATGCTGATACATATGCTTAAAATAGCGATGCAAAAGCTATTTTGACACTGATTAGAAAGGTTACTTTCGTTTATTATGGAGTCATAAGTTGCATCAATGAGTTCATCTCGCACAAACACAAGTGAGATCTCAATAGTTTCATGTGCAAAAGATGCCTCTATGAAGTAAGACATAGCCCGATCGAATGTGTTTATTTCACTCATGCGTGACAGCAGCAAAGTTCGTTTTTTCTTGTTTGCGTATATTTGCATCATTATGAAATATTTTTCGAATTGACAGCACGATCGAAGATTTCAGATCATCGAATCAGCAAAGGAAGAATTGATCGAGCATGTGTTAACGAAGCGAAGCAACAAGTAGAAATCATTCATCTGGCTCAACAGAACGCCATGTAGACATAGCATACATCGATGACAAATTCAAGAACAAATACAAGAACGGCTTAACATGTAACGATTAGCAAAACGTAGCCTACGACCCACTTTTCTATGAACACAATAATCGGAAAATTAGTTTCTATTGAAAAGCATTCACCATTTCTAGGTTGCCTCATTGATATGAATCTGTTGAATTCATCCGTTTAATATTAAGAATATTCACAGGGAAACGTTTTTCGAGTTTGTCCATCTTTTACTATGTTTTCCTTAGCATGCTCTTCTCTAAAAATCATCAACGATTTTCAAACGATGACGATGAAGTACTGTGAATGAATATTTTTCTTCTTATATATTCCTATGCTTCGAATAGCTGAAATTCTATGAGTCAATCGAAGTATTTAGATCAGGTATAATTTTCATGCTCGAAGTACCATTCTTTGTAAGAAAACGGCTTGTTAAGAAAACTAAAATTTTTGATGAACACCTATATGCAATCCGTAGGGGAAGATGACGGGAAGAGAAGGAGGCACAGACGAGAAGAACGACGAGTTTCAACTGAAACTTTATACCCACTCTATTTCTTCGAGAATATATTTGAATTGGACAAAATTTTAATAGGAGGGTTTCACTTTGTCTTTTTCCGTACATTCATACATGTCTCATTCATATTTCGAATAGAATTTCTTTTGCACGTATTTTATCAATCGATAATACTAATAAGAAACTTGATGTTTAAAGTGAGCAGTGAATTATATCAATAGTATTCGAACTTGCAAGACAATCATCTGATTTTTTAAATAAATGATGCTGAGTATTAATCTAAGATTCAATTTCTTTCTCTGTATTTCTAAACTATGAATACATAACATTCTCTTATCTATGCCAGTAGATAATTACTGTCATCAGTCAGTATAATAATGATAATGCTCGTTATCACTCGGGAAAACATGTTAGATTCAGCAAAAACCGTCTGAATGTATTTGTGATTTAGCCTATAGTTAACTTATAAATTGAATACGTCTTTCAATAGGATTATGTATAGAGTTCTCTCACATGAAGACTAGGCACAGACATGCCTTGCTTTGCTTGTCTTTCGTATACAGTCACATTTATTAGATCACATATAGAAAATACCCTCGCAATATAGATTCATCTTCATTACACATTAAACTGCACTCGAATACGATGAAAAACTTCAACTATACGACCGTTTCACGATACACTCAGGTGTTTTATTTTTTTTTATTTGAATGTTGCTAACGAGAAAATGTGATTTCTCAACGAGAAAATAATCTTAGTCAATCGATACAGTCAATCATGCTACCGTTGACAACTATGATTCTTTGCGCCTCTGATACGTTCATTTGAAATCTAACAAAAGGTCATCTGTGCCGTAGCAACGGTCATTATATACCATCGTGACTATGTAGTACTGTGTTCCCGGCAGACGGATGGATAGACCGAGATTAACAAGTGATTTTGCGTTCTCTTATTCAATACTTTCAGTCTGTAGACAATAACATGCACAAATGTTTATTTTCGACATACATCGTCAGTCATTGACGTTATCATCTATGGAAGGGTCTCACTCATATTCAACATCTGTCACCTGGATAAGTGAACAACGTTTGAATGATTTTGAGCTTCTCGTTTCATACTCAGGCTTATATTTTCGTTTTCTTCCTATTTCTACACAAGTTGTGTATCGACCCTCGTCGAAATGGAAGAGGGCGGATGTACATTATTCAGACGGATTGAAGATGATAGACATCGAAACAAAAACCAACCGGCAATCTTTAATGCACACATACACTGAAATAAATCCTGAGACAAAACCACATGTATACTGATTAGACGATCTATAGACTTATTCTCTTCTAATTCACATTCAATCGAGGAATCAATTGAATAGTAAGTAAAGAGAATGTTTTAGAATACATTCATTATTATTTTCCGTCATGTCCGACAATATTACATCGACTATTTCATAAATTGAATGATTTCTACAATTGCTTCGATTTTTCTACATACAACACTAGGAAAATATGCGAACACTATTACTTTGCTTTCTGCGAAGTAGTCGTACCTGAGTAACGGTTTTTCTATGTCAGAAATGAAATTTACAAACTTATTTAATCGTTTCCTGGTTTCGACTTAAACGAGAATATTTTATGGTGTATTCGGTTAAAATCTACATCTGTTCTCTATGTATATTTGCTTTTCTAGAGTCACACATCTTAATTTTTGACGAATAGTTTTGTTCTTCAAACATGGAACAAAGGATATGAACTGTCTACATTCGAAATTGAGTGTCTTTTCATATTGACAGAACGACTAACTTGCAGAGACAATCCCAAAGGAAAGTCGAAACAATGAGAAGAAATGAAGTCGTCAGGTATTGCGTCTATTATCAACATGAACCGTAAAGCTTTTGCTATTCAATAAGCTAACACCATTTTTCGATTACCTCTCCTAAGTTCTTATAATAATTTTTATTTTTCTAGAAAATGATTTACTGAAATCCAAGAAGCTCCCCACTCTAATTTTATTCGTGCGATTTAGTCGTCTATTCTATCTGCCTGTAACATGCGTGTGTATTTTTCACTCGATTAACAAGAGATTGCTTGACCATTACTCATTCTATAACTCGTTCATCTGAACAGAACAAAAGTAAATCGAACAGCGTAACTGCGATGAGTCATAACATCTCGTCATCAACGAAAAACGATTCTTCTCGGGCTATTTATTATATTTCTCTTTTTCTTTTCTCATTTTCCACGAAAATTATCTTCAATGTTTACAATGTGCCTGTATCTTATCAATATTACTAAGAAAAGTAATAATCTAAGTCGGCAGTAATTGAATTCCTTGGATAAGTCTAATGTACTACGTAACAATCTGAATAAGAACGATCACTTAATTATAATATATCTACAGAACGTCTTTTGAAATGATGACAATGCGTATATTGATATGATGAGAAACAAGACAAAATATTTTACTCACATTTTATTGTTCGAATGTATCAAGTGTTACTTTTCACCAATATGTAACGAGTTGAAGCAGTTTTGTATTAGTAACAGAAATGACTCATCTTAAATGAACAATTTGATTTTATACTAGATTTGACAGTATCAAGTTTACGTTCACAGTGTGTTAAGGTCATCGGTCACATCATATTTTTTACAGGAAAGAAAGAGAGAGAGAGAGAACAGGACGATAAAAAACATGAATAAAGGACTGAAATTATGCAATTATTAGAATCACTTTCCTTTTTTACACAAACGAGACTGACTACGAAATTTCAAGAAATTTCAATGCGTAGTCCGACGTCTCCTTTTCTTTGTCTACTCTCATTAAAAATGTATCTGTTATAGATTTCGATTCGAAATCCAGATGGAAGACAAAATTGAAAGTATTATTCAATAATTTTGACTATAAAGGCATGATTGAACTACAAGTTATTTAATCTTGTTTTTTCTGTCTCATGTAACGAAAATGAGTTGATTTTGAAAAGTAAAGACAATCATATGGAATCAATATTTCATGTCAATTTTCAGCTCACGAACGAAATTACTTCGTCCTTCTGTTTTTTTCTTCACTTCAATTAAGTTATGATTTTTCTTTCCTGTTAGTCGTAGTTGATTGATATCATCAAATACATTCATTGTTCCTTTTTTCATCGTCCGTCTATTGTCATGAATCAGTTTTCTTTGTTTATTGTCGCTTGTCAACATCGTACGCAAGCAAATTCAATGCAAATAACGAGCCTCGATTTCGTTCAAGCAATACGTTGAGCAATATTTGTAATCGAAAAATATTGAATTCATACACGATCGTGATCGTGTTTTTTTTATCCATTATGTCGAACGAAGATCTGTAGCTAATCAATCAGCGATTGAGAGCAGCTTCCATCCGTTGTTTGTGTCGGTCTTCATTTGTGGAAAACCTTCACCACTCACACACTACACTTTAAAAAAGATTTCCTTTGTAAGTTAATTTATGATTTAATAGTAGTTAGGGCATTATTTTAAAAGAAAAAAGAAGATTTATGTCTCTAAATTAATGTTCGTATTTGTAAACTTGATTCGAATTTCGAAATGAGTTTAAAAAAAAAGAATATAGGTTTGTCATTGACAACTATACTAAGCAGGAGAAAGTTTTCTTAAACAAAACAGTGGAGTGCACTGAATAGAATTTTATAGAAGATATCACTTGAAATATAAAAAGACGCTCAAAAAATAAAATGCAGCTGCATATTAACACAAAAGGCATGTATTTATTTACGTAGAAATATTTCAATAAGACAAGCACCTCTTGGACTCATTAGATCATGAGATCTCGGTACCGGAAAATATGAATTCATAGTACCTGCTAATGTCTACCGTTAGATTTTAATATGTTCTGAAATTTAGATGCTTTGACAACATGACTCACATATGTCATAGTTACACGGCATTAGAGACCTGCGGAGTCAATTTTTTTATTCCGAAATCCGCCTCAGACTCTGAAAATTTTCGTTTTTTTAACTCCGGCGGAGTGTGGGACTCCCCACAGGTCTCTAGTTCCCGGTGTTATCATTTTTAGCCAAAGCGATTTATGCGATTCCAGCGTTTAATACAATAGCCGAAAGATTATTTTCAGCTTCAAAGAATACTATGTCGGAAAAAAGAAACAATTTCGGTTCCGAAAAAATTGACTTTTTTGAAACGGCTCTTCTATGAGAATAGAAGAGAAAAGAACCATTTCAATGTCATCAATAGCGACCGCCTCATCTGAAGATTCGACATGTACTAAGCCCAAGCAATACAAATTTCATAATGAAGACATTTATACTACTTCGAATGAGACTGAAATATTGCTTGATTCATGATATGTTTTTATTTAGTCGATCTTTCGAAAGTTATAGCTGAAAGATGATTGATTTGTTCTTTTTTGTCCTGAAACTTATTCTCATTATATGAAACAAATGTTCGCTTTGATTTTTTTTTGTTTCTTAATATGAAAAACAAAGATGTTGTTGTATGGAATATCGAAGGTTCATCAAACATAATTTTAATCTTGACTTTGCTTTAACTTCGAAAAATTTTTTCAAAAGATCTGACTCCGACAGAGTCGGAGGTCGGGGCTCCCCGCAGTTCTCTACTGAATCGTCATACGATGCATCGTATACAGAAACTGGTTCCAGAAAATAAGCTACCTTAGTTAAGTTGTATACGGTCGTGTGTATATCGTACTGTTCGACTTGGGCAATTTAAATTCAGGTTTAACCACAGCTTCTCCGCAAATTCTTAAATTGCTTTTGCATTTATTCTTTTGGATTGAATTTCTTCCAGTATTTTGCATTTGATTCCTCTTTTTTAAGATGAATTTGCTGTGCAGATGAGTGTCACTCGAATACATGTTAACAAAATCGAAATACTATTTAATATCTCGGTAGTTATTCACACTTTTGCGCCACCGACAAATAATTGATGAACTTGATTGTCGATTGCTTTAGGAATTTCTTTCTAAAACGTCAAAGAAAAGTTTGCATGTTTGATGAAAACCATTGTCACTCAAAATGTGCATCCATTGTTGATTTCTTTTTTCTTCAGATTTCAAATAACAAACAATGTTACTTTTCACTTTGCTCCTGTGAACTACTGTGCACACCATATTGTCATCTTTATTTTATTTCGAAATATGAAGCAATTCCAATATACACTTCTGTTTCGTTTTACGCATATGTAATACAAATTTAAATTTCTATCATGTGTTTTAATCAAATTCATCCAAGAACTTCTACCATTGGATGTGTTCTATACCTGGTCTGCATGATCGTCGTACCTATGCGTCGATTTTTTCCACGAAACCATTTCAAATAGATTTCTGGCATACCAATAAAACAGGCGAATGGGTGCAATGTAGAAACGAGATAGAACTGATAGAATAAATATAAATTTTGGATAGCGAAACTAAGATCAGTTACACCGTGAATGACTTCATAACATACAAGCAATGCTAATGGGACGTTACATGATGAGTAGAGAATCGATACCGGAAGAAATTGTAAGATCATCTTACGTTGCTGTCGCCATTCCATCGGTCGTTGCATTCGGCGATGCTTTTGCCAACGAACACGAACCCATAGCCCTAAATTCAAAATAACAATGAAAATGGAAGTAAGAACAATGTCGACCATTTCATGGTAGAATATGAGTCCAGATCTCACAATAACAACGCATAAAGTACCACACAGCACTTGAGTGTAATCATAACTGCTTTTACATTCTACGATGCAATAGAGGTATATATTCCATAAAAAAACATATGCAAAAATGACAATGAATGGGGCGAAATGCACGAATAAACGCTTCCGTCGTGTATTCAGTAATTGACGACTATGAAAAATAAGAATATGTTTCTCAAGTGATTGCCAAAACATTAATAGTGGAAAGAGCGTATAGAGAGTCGAGTCGATGGCATTCGAGGTACGACAGTAGATATCAGTGCTTGGACTGGAAATACCAGTGCGTAAATAGTTGAGAATCATGGGCAGATCGATAATGACAGTAGTAAAGCCAACGAAAAGCAACACAAGCGGAGCATGATTGTGAAGTGAATGTCGCATGGGTCGATTTGATACCAGATGATAAATTAAGCCAAGGTAACAAGGTATTGATGGTATTTGGAGAGATATTAAAATAGAAAACTTAATATGACGACTCTTGACTGTCTCCATGGAACGAAATGAAGCTTCTAAATCTAAAACTGAACGATTCTCTCTCTTGATTATAGCGAAATATGCATATAAACTGTCTCATCATTCTTGCGTCAAGAGTAATTTGATCTAGAAAATCGATATTTAGTTTATGGATGCACTTAGTACGCACAATTTATGATGCTCAGGAGGTCATCGTCAAGTTAGATATGATAATATTGCTCTGCTCTCACTAATACAGGCATTAATTCAATGGTAAATACAAAAAGAATAAAAATGTTTCATATTTTAATTTATTCATTACACATCAACGTTTTCGAGATTTGCTGTCTCCTTCGCCATGTTATGTGTTCAGATGATTAGATCTCAGTTGTTTACTTAGAAATACAGCGCTCTCTTGTTGTGTTCTTGATAAACAGATTGTATTAGAATCAGCTAGAAAATGGGAATTTAGAAAACCACCAATCGACGTATGAATGCGTTATGTGTTTATTAATGGGCCATACATTTTGTTGTAAGTGACAGTTTTTCTATTTATTTACATTTCTCATTGAGAATATGAAAATATTGAAAGAACAGAAAAAGAAGAAATGTTTGAGAAAGAAAAGAAAACTTGCAAGAAGTTCTATCTCTTAAAAGGCATTAATTATACATATATACATGCATGAGGTGAGAGATTGGAGAAGAATGGTGCAATATGACTTAATTAATAGTTACTGTAAATCTTGGCAAAATTTTCATTGTTTCCTATATGTGATATAGAAAGACTCCAACAAAATATAATCTCTTCCCCGAGTCCTTATCTGTAAAGTTTGAGAAGAATGACAATCGAAATAACTGTCTTACAAAGTCAGTCACTGTGGCTGCAAACACGCAGGGAAAACTCTAATGTCACTCCTACTGTTCCAGACAATAGGAGACAACTTCAGTATTTCGAATTCCTGAATAAGAACAGGAAACTCTGATTGATGTTGAATTTTTTCTCGTTATTCGTTGCTACTCTGTTTTAAGTAATTCGAAGGAAGCTACTTACGTTACTCTATTTTTATAGTTTACCTGTTCTATTTAAAACTTCCCAAAAATGAGAGAATCTAATCGACCTATTCTCGTGTGTCGACTGTTGAGCCTAACTAAAATATACTCACCAAATGATATTTACTTTTACAGTTCCTTTGTTATTGCACTAAGTGTGCAACATTTGGCCACTGAGTTTAAAGTAAAAGTTAGATGACGTATTATGATTAGCACTCATTTTAATGAATGCGAAGTAAAACACTTTTTGCATAGGTATCAACATTCAAAGTAATATCAAAGAACACGGAAAGTGTTATTTCTCTTCAGCAGTTGCTTCATTATATGTCATGCTACTTTAATCTAAGTTTCATTTGAAATTAAAAGCAGGATCAACACGGTTACAATGATTTTTAATAGGAACTAGAAAAAGATGTATGATTTTTACTGTTCAAAAGAATGGACGAAACTCCATCGAATCACTGGTAGAAGTTTTTTCTAAGAAGTTTTTTCTAGCCCAATCACACAGTTTTCTAAAAATTTGTCTTTTTATAGGTACTTAATGTGGATTTCTCATCAAGAAATCGGAAAAAAGTCACTTTTCGATGTAAAATATTTCGAACATGCTGAGTCAAATATTAATTACGCGTAACTGTCTAAATATTTTAACGTTTCCTAGTTGCAAATTATTTAAGTGTAGTTAGAATTCTAGTGCAACAAATCCCAAACTGAAATTCCCTCACTTTCACATGATAGAATGTCTTCAGTTTTAGAATTTTGATCAATGAGCTATCGAAAACTTGTGCTGAAACGTTGCTACTTGTACTCCGAAGGAATTCTATCTTCACCTCTAAATGGTGAAAATCGCAGATATCAACCGAGCTCCTTTCAACATTGATTGCAAATGCGTATGATTCGAAGACTATTTTTCGGGATCTCATATGTTTCGTTGACTAATATATATGTGCCAAGTCTATAGAAAAACAATGCTTTTTTATCAGTTCTCCTATTGAAGTCTTCCAGGTAGAAAGTACTACTTTAATAGCAATCTACTCTGTATTTATCAAGCTTGAAACTATTAGAAGATGAATATTCTAGAAGACCGATAGAAAACTTATACCGATATATGATGATAATATTCAACAGAATGGACAGTTTGCTAAAAGATTAAATCGGAATGAGATATAAAATTCATTTTTTCTCTGAATAACTATTTTGTTAGCGCGCTTGTTGATTCAACTAGCTTATCACGTTTAGCTATGGAACAGATACACTTACTTCAATGTTCATTATACTGCAATGTGAGAATAACGTAAATTATTCGACAGGCAATATGTTAGAGAGAACACCATTGAAGAATTTATTGTCAACTATTGACCCATAGCAGTATTTGTGCGAGAGCGGCGTGCTTGAATGAATATTTATAATCATATGAGAACGACATCAAAACTGTGATGATTCCATTTTTAGGATTCTTAGAAACAGCTCATATCGACTAACATTAATAATACTTGGATTGTTTTTCATCACATTTCTGTTGCACTTTTATCATCTATATGATTGCTTTAGATCAGGTGACTTTTCTTGATTCAAATGGAATCTTTCTCGTATATCTATATGACATTGTTTTGGATTCTAGCCTCGTCTGATTTTTTCCTTGCTCTTTATCGCGTGAACACTCGCTAAGTAAACATTACAATAGACGAATTCGCACAATGAACTCATTCATTATCTTGAAAATCATGTCGATTTTGTTTACTTTAGAAAATGTCTACGTCACATTTCGATTTATCATCAATAGTAAAGGAATCACCGATAATTCGTGATGGCAAGAAAACAAGTAACGTGAATATGCACTAGGTGAATAAGAGCATGCATGTACGTTCCTGAAAGAACAATCCAGGACTTTTGCACAGCCAAATTGACCGCTTGAAACTCTACATTCAGAGAATTGTTTTTGATTCCATCATTTTCTTTTCTCGTATTAAATATCATATTTTCACCTGAACGATTGCTTTGTCCAGGTCGAACGATACGGACCGTTGAGTGGACGCAGTTATACGGCCCGTAACATCATTAAAATAGGCTCGTATACGGCCGTATTTTCACAGTATACGGCTCCGTATACGGTACTATCTCTGGGCACAGTAATAAAGGATCGTATACTGTGAAAATACGGCCGTATACGGGCTTATTTTAATGACGTTACGGTCCGTATAACTGCGTCCACTCAACGGTCCGTAACGGATCTCCGTTTTGATGGACCTGGGTGCATATCAATTTACTCAAATGTAATTTTTCCGCTTTCTTAATTCTCTTAGATTGACGCAGTAGATTGGCGTGATAGGATAAGTATTTCTAATTTTTAGTAAGATATTTTATTCGAACGAATGATCGAAACAATCTTTTCGCGGTTTTCATATTCTTTCTCGAAATTTGAAAATATTCATCTTAGCATCATTAGAGCGAGTGATCGACAAGTTTTCAAAGAACATCGAATTCTGTGTTTCTCCTGTTCGACAAATGTTTATCATAGAACATGTTTACATTGAATAGGTATCAAATAAACCAACAATATTATAGTACCAAAATATATAGAAAATAGTCCCTTGGATTGTGTTTTTCTAAGTTTATGATGACATTGTCTTCGTAAGGAATGGGACAATGTCGATATTTGTTTCTTTTATTTTCTATAAATTCCTCTTTTTAAATGATATTCAATTATTGCTACTCATCTTTTTTTTGAAACTTCGTTAGAAAAAAATGACCAAAAGTCGGTAATTCAGTTGGCTCTTGGAACATTTGATCGATTTGCTTGCGTTTCTATTAGTTTGATTCTTTTTTGACGAAACCATTGTACTGCTTAGCTCTGTATGAATGTGAGCATTTATTTTACAAAAACGCTCACGAACCACATCCACCCACACTCTCATCGTTCATTTATGCGCAGGTGTAAATTTTATACCATACTCGTCATGAGGAAACGTTATAAAGTAGCATATGCGGTCGTTGAAGGTTCACTTTCTGTCATATGAAAGAGACGAAAATATTATGATATGAAAAAAAAGACAAATTAATTGAACTACATTAACTTTATAGTTCAAAATATTTTAGTGTTTTTCTTCGAACCTGTTGTTCGATTGTAATCTTTAATCGTAAACTCAGTGTTCAGTAAATCTTTGGTCGTTGACTCACAATGGTTAACTCACATAAGCTTTATATACATAAATCTCAGTTACTCTATTCTTCCAAATATTATTTAATTGACTCGTTATTTTCTGCACTAGCCAATGTTTCTGATTGATCTCATTTTCATAACGTTATTTTAACGAAATCAATCTTCTAGAAAGCGTCACAAATTTAATCAAAATGAATTTCAGCACACATATTATCTATGAAATAATTTTTAATAAAGATAAAATCATTCGATGAAATTTTATTCTACTTTATTTCTATTTTCGATACAAAAAGAACTTCACACAACATTATATACAACAGTATGTCTTAAATCCAATCCAACAGTAACCATCATCACCATATTTATCGGTTTTGATGGTGGTCATGTTCACTGGACAACCAGCACCCAAGAAGCAAAAAGGTGCGACACCTTGCCAAATGCATTCAGCACCTGATGCTTCATGATAAACTCGAAGCAATATCGACATTGATCGAGCACCGTGATAAAAAATCACCAACGTCCACAGTAGAAGAAGACGGGTGATTATTGTTGCCATAGTTTGTGTTGGAAACAATCTAAAATGATATCAGAAAAAATTGGAAAAATTAGAATCTTCATCGACTGCGTTGAAGTTTTTATGAAGATATACGCACGATAGCAAAGATATATGATTTTCGTAAATTGGGGAAACTCATTGGTTGTTATATTTAATTAATGCAATTAATTTCTTTTCTAACCCGCTGGTTTATATTATTGTTTTTGAATTAATTTGTCAAATATTAGTAATTCAAGTTTAATTTTCTGTTTTGAAAATGTTTCGAAAATGGCTATCTCCATCTTCAGTTCATTTATTTATTTTCTTTTCAGTTCTAATGCACAATACGTATCCGTTTGTTGATTTTCTATAAGAGAAAAGAGGAAGATAGAAACATAAATTAATCGAAGTATACTGTGGCGTCTTCTCATTCTGTTCTGCTGCCATAGAAAATGAATAGCTGAATAAGTAGTATACATTAATCTTAGAATAAATAAAGAAAGTAAAGATGAATATAGACATCTTCAAAATATAAGATTACATTTGAATTATTATAATAATACCATAATATAGATAGAGGAGTCAATGCTATTAATAAAATCGAAAGATACCTTTTATGTTGATCAGATATAGTATGAGTAGGACTTAGCATATTCACCTATCCTTTAGAAGAAACAAATAAAAAATTTTCACACTATAATGCTGCATTCTCGAAAATTACGATATGCTGAACTTTTAAATGAATGAATCATGTTTTCTTTTCCTGTAATTCTACTATAGTCGAAGTTTGTCGCTATTATTAGTATTATGATGATTCATACTTAATACTGATGAAGTGAACGAACCTGACATAGGAAAAAATTATGTTACTAAAGACCAACTGTTGTGCCTGCAATTGTCGCGTCATCAACAGAGAAAACTGAAACCACAATCAATAGTTATTTCATTAATTACTTTTACTAAAGGGAAAATTTTGCTAATAACTAATGAATATATTTTCAATATAAATAAAACAACAACTATACTACTATAAATATTAGAAATCTAAACATATTAGTTATTTTACTAAGAGTCATAAACATTTCAATGGTATATGAACTATAAGATAACTGATCATCATAGTCATCCTCAACAGAGAAAACATTGAAGTTTGTGAATTTCGTGAAAAATTTTAGAAAACGACGAATGAATAAAACAACACCCATTCCACATCTTTATGACACACAATATGCGAAAGCTTCGTTATCAAGCGCAGCAATCTATCTCTTCACTTATGTTTTATGTTCTATTACCATATATTAATATTAACGTCCTGTTTGTCTAAGAGTGATGAACTCGAGTTTTTTCTCCCTGCTTCTCTAAAAAATTACAAAATGAAATTGCAATCGAAGGAGGATGCTGTTTTGCTTGATTATGCAAGCAATTTCCCTAAAAAACGCTAATATTTTGATTAGATTTCAAGTTTTTATACCTTTTTTTATGATGAGATTTAGATGTGTGACCAAATTTCACAAAACTGAACTCAATGTTCAGAGTTGTTGAAAGAATTCAGAAGCTTATAGCGATAAACTGTTACTGTTGTAGAAAAACAGCCACAGAAAAGTTGCAGCTTAGACGACAAGCTACGTGTAGAAAGAAAACTTGAAAACCAATTAGCATTGAATTTTCAGATAGAAAAACGCATCATGATGGAGCCACGTTTGAGAAATGATGATGTTTTTCAACTTTTTTTAATCAGAATTTTTCAGATAACTCCTCAAAAGGATTCATCTGATGTCGCACGTGAAGAGTTTATGAGAAAACGAACTGTTTAAGTCATATTTCTAATATCTGAAAAGTTCAGTTTCGAAAGCGCTAAGTATATGTTAGATTATGTCATTTAAGAAATATTGCACATAAACCACACGAGTAGTCGTGATTAATCGATTTTAGAAATTCGGATAAAATTTTCACGCGGTAGGTAGAGTTTTAAAAATTAGAAAAAAAGCTACAACTTTTGCTTTAAAAGGTCATAAAATAATGAAGTTGCAAACGATACAAATATTGGCATTCATCTAGATACCTGTCATATATCTTGCAGACCAACACTTTTCAGTTGATTTCGGTGTTCTAAAGAAGAATAGGAGTGATGGCAGAAATTTTTCAGTCAAAGATACTTTCAACCATGAACTATCTATTCACGATTATTGAAAGTTCTCTATTGACTAATTCCTTTTGTCTGATACTGTTATGACCAATTTTCGGAAGCATTCTCACTTAGATAGGGCAAGTTGGTTGTTTCAATGCGGTGGATTAATTGTTTGAGAATAAACATGTTTTCAAGAATACATCGACTGAAATTTACGAAAGTTTATGGAATTAAGATTTGGCACCCAAAAAATGTTTTTGACAGAATCAAAAATATCAAATTTCTCTGAAAAAATTGAACGAGTTTTGCAGAATGGTATCCGATATGAGAAGCGTCTTCTAAGGTTCCACATACGATTTAGAACCTCAAAAACATTTTGCAAAAAGCTGTTAAATCCTGAAACGATTTTGCTATCGAAATATCGTTCTGCAAAAACTTCTTGTTTTTCAGAGCAGTACGATTATAGCTATGAAAATCGACGATGTCTCCTCAGATATTGTATTTATGTAATTTAGATGAAAGTTCAAACCGACAAAGGTCTAAATTCAATGCTTCAATTCGTTTCGACATTCTTGCAAAAATGGCCGGATATCGACTTTTTCAACTCTTGTTGAATGATATTCAATGTATCTAATTTTTTATATTTTTACAAAAGAATGTTTCTAGATGACAAATAGCACATGAGTCAGACCCAAGGGGGAAACATCATGGTTTTTAATTGTTGTAGTTTTTTATAGATTAATGCAAGCTTGGAAAGTCCTATGGCAAATATCAACAAAGAGAAGGTGTGAGGGAGTTCCTATGAGTACAAGAAAAACCCAGAGAAACTCATTGGCTAGATACGAAATTTTAAAAATTGAAAACACAGCCAAAATGAGATTTTGCAATGGAAAAGTTTCGCAAAATTCCAAAGTGACTGTGACAATTTTGAGTCGTTCTCGAATTCATGAAGAGCATCAAGCAGTACCAAAAGAATTTAGAAAACTTGATCGCCACCAAGCAAAATTCTCCAAATTTTACAAAAAAGCAGTGAAAACGAGGTTCCCAGAAAATAATTCCGTAAAATTCAGTGACAGATATTAAAATATTTCATCTACCACCAATCCACGTCAAGCACTAAGTTGTAGTTAGGAGTACGAGAAAATTTGGACAAAATCAGAATCCACGGGAAAAGTTCAATATGAAAAAAACTAAGTAAAAAGATGTTTCCCAATTGGTGAAAACTATGCATATCGAAATCCATGACCACAGTAGTATCGTACATACAACATTTGTTAGAAACTCTTTCCCTTCTACAGACTGAATCAACACTTACTGAAGTGTTGTTCTCAAAGATATTACATGTTTAGCTCATATGTACCAATAATTTCAATATCTATATCTCCATAACAACTCATCCGTGTGGACTGAACCTTTTTTACTTCTTCCTAACTGTACTTGAGCAACTTGTTGTAAGAATATTATCTAAAGCAGTAAGATTAGTTGAACAGTGTCCTGATGAAACCTACAGTTGCTTACGTTCAATATCTCCTAAATGACATATCCAGTACATGTAATAAAAATAACTGAAAATAATCAAGGGACAACCTATAAATGTATCAATCCAGTCCTAGAATCAGTTCTCCATATTCCTTCATCTGGTGGTTGTAGGATCAGAAAACCGACACAAATAATATTTTAGAATTTTGTCAAAAAGTTTAATCATTCGATGATAATTCCGTCACAACCTACTTAATCGGATGGAATGTGTGTAAAAAGGATGAATTCGTTTGATGAATAGAGACCAGAAAACTGTATCTAGAGCACTGTTCTTTACAATATAAAAAAGCAATGACTCTAGACTGATAATGAATTAAAAAGAATTTCCGTGACAGAATATTTTTCAATAATGTATTAACCATGCGAGTTAAAATAAATATTTGGTGAAGTGAAAAAACGCAGTCCTCCTATCATAGTTGCACAATATATTCATTCGAGCAAAGAATTCGAAAAAGAAGAATTCATAGTAAAATTTGACTTCGATCACTCAAGGAGACATTCCTCTTTCGTAACACGTTTTTCCATGAAAAACTGTTACAATGTAGATAAAAAATGCATTTATTAATATTAGCAGCATTATTCAACAAGGTTATTATATTCGCAAAGACTACTTGAGTAGGTCATCTTCGCCCCACTGAGATTTAGAATTACGTAAACAGACCACATACACAATAAAGCATCTATCTCTCTAATCAGGATTCTCTAGAACACTTTTAGAATATTTTCTACATCAATAATTTTTGGACAGTTTTCGTTCCAACCTATTTGTACTCAACGGAACAGCACAGAATTCGCCGATTTATTTTTACAGTAATGAACATCATTTTAGAATGAATTATGCGCTCATTTTGTTTTTTATAGAATATGAACTGTAGACAGTCTACAATGACAGTGAATAATTGAGAGTTTATCTCGATGAAATTGTTATTCGTCAATGGCCATCTGTTAAAACTCTGACTAGAGTGTAAAAGTCTCATGAGATCGTTTTTCAAATATGGAAAAGTCCTGTTGATTTCATAGTTTACAGAAATTCTTTAAAAGAAAGTACAATTGACCACTCGCTTATAAATTATGTTGAATAGCGATGTATGTTTCTTCATGTCTTTAGTGAAAAGCAGTACGAGAATACATACGAATGGTCGGATGAATCGATGATGTGAGATGTCAGTTGTTCTTGTTAGTGTATTTATTTTTTCTTGCTGTCTACCAGTAAATGTGCACGAGAAACTATACATAGGTCATCATAGAGAAGCATGATATGAAACATTCTTTTTCTAGAATCATGGCCGATCATTATTATTGGAAGCAACATTACTCCAGTACTCGTTCTGAACTCTTGGTCGAAAGAAACAAAGTAATAGCTTTTCTTTTCTCTCTGCCATGTATTAGATTCATCTGAAATTAGCTGCGAAACAAACAACGTCTGTCTTTTCTTCTCCTTTCTCTTTTCTCTTTTTTTTTGTATTCTGTACCTTGCATAGAAGGGGCATATTCAACTAGTAATTCAACTTGTACAATTCTATATCTTTTTTTGCAGAATAGAAAAAAACGGAATGGATGAAAATGATCAGAGTATTAATAATCGTAGAAAAAAAAACAATATGTATTTGCTCTTCGTCTTTCTCATTCAAATAAGATAAAAAATTCATATTATATATACTTCTCTCGGATCTACTTAGAACTCAGATCATTCTCATGAAATCGATGAGATTTTTAGTGCCGACCAATGATAGTATGTCACCGCTAACTTTGAAGTAAAGGATATTTTTCTCATTGATCAGTGTGGTCATCGTTGAAATGATTTATGATCATTTTCTCTCTCTCTCTCTCTAACTGTCTAAATATCCATGCTTTTCACTACTTTCTTCGAGTTTGAGTGGCAGTTGGAATGTGTTAGTTTTTGTTGTAGTAATAGGAGTGATAGCATTCGTCTGTCTTTTTTATTCATCACCATTATTATTATAGTGTCGTTATTTTTCTTCTGTCTTCAGTAGAATGATCATTCGTTGTCAACATACAAGTCTAATTCTTTTCGAATAAACAAGATTACGAACCCTAATATATCGATCTTTTATGTGCACATTGTGAATAGTTAATACAATTAGTAAGTTTATCGGTGAGCTTTCAAATCTAATCGGATCCAACATTCCGATAAATATCGTTTAGCTTACGTTCAATCTTAGACAGAAGTAAAAATTAATAAAGAACCTCACAAGTTTGTCGATCAAGTGAATAATACACATATGTGTAACTGTTGATTGTGAAATACAAGCCCAAATCGATCATTCTCGTTCGTAAACGGCCGTTCAGCAATTATTTACGAAAAAAACGACAAGTGTATTTTCTATGCGTTTTGCTGCAGCCATAAACAAAGCGATACGATGAATTGAGCGCTTCTTACATGACGATCGTAAAAATCCCGGTAACAGTCTACCATAATCGGATGCTGACTGTAAAAGTAAGTTGGATAATCACAGGAAACGGTTATTTACGATAGTTAGCAGCTTTTAATACTAGTTTATACACCCTAGTGAAAATAGTCGTTACGCGAGTACGAATTGCCTGCAGGAGAACTGAGACTATCCAAGCAAGTACTCGGGAAGTTTTATGAAGACGAATATTGTTTTCGTACTCTGATAAGAACTACTACGAAGCTTCCGTTGAATATTTACTTTTAGGTAACGACCTAAGTATTCAGTGTAGTACTCATGCTTAGTTTTGGAAGAATGTTTAGCGGAATATGTATGCCCTTTTATGGAAAAACTAGATTGAAGCTATCTAATAAAGAAAAACGATTTTATTAAATGAAAAATAGAAAGGCACTGTTTTAGTGAATCAACTACTTTATCCTCTATTCATTACTTGTGGGTCATTGTGAGATCTTCGTTGAATGGTGGCTTAAAGAAGGGAAAATAAATATTCATTTCAAATAATTTATTTTGAACTGCTCGTTGTGAGAGATGCGTGATTATCTAGTTAAAGGCTTTGATAACAATTCGCTGCATTTAATTTTTTAAACTTTAGATGAAATATGCGGACTATATCACAATTACAAGATCTCTCCTTGTGTCTTATGATGAAAAGAATGAACTAATTCTAATCATGCTAGTTCAAATGACATTTTCCTGCATACATTCGAAACAGGGGACATTCAGCTACACTTTGACGAACACGAAATCTTCGAAAGTCTTTTAAATTTATCTTCCATTTTAAAATCTTAAATATAAACAAATACAAATTTCAAAGTTTCCACTACATAGTTTCGGAAAAGTATTTTTTCACCATTCTTATGTAAAAAAACCAGATTAATTATTTAAAGTAATACTATTGGAAAGAGCATAGAATACTTATCATTCTGACAATGAAAGTTTCAACAGTTTACTGATTACGAAAATGTATTGTAAACATCTCTTTTCTAAAGAGCATATCTAAAGCATGTGATTTCGTGAGAAATACTTCTACGTACACATAAAAAATAGAGATCATTTTTTAAGGACATCTTTAGAAAGATTGTCAAACTTTGCATAAGACAGACTTTACTCCTTTTCGTAAGTTAGTTTCAAATAAACTTGAAATAGGCTCACAGAGTAAGTAAGATGATTAGACATACAACGACACTAAGAAAACATGCAAGATAGATAAAAATCTGTATGTTTTCAACTTTTCAGAATTGACTTCCAATAATGGACAGATAAGCGATTTCAGTAGAATTATGACTTCTTCCTGTAGGTATCTTTAAAAAACAGCTATTTTTTTTCTATTATTGCAAACCATTTACAAAATGTATAAAGCATGCGTTTTTACATATCCTTTTCTTATTTTACCGTCTTGCTCACTCTATGAGCCTATGTCAAATTATTTTTGAGCTAACCTACGAATAGGAGAAATAACCTATCTCTTGTAGAATTTGACACTCTTCTAGTTTTGTTCCTTGGAACAACATGATGTGCTTTTGTATGTGATATCATAGACTTTTCTCACGAATTCAGAAGTTGTTCATCTACTCTCCTGAAACAAGATGTTTCGACTATCTTTTCAAAATCAATAAGAGCCTGAAAGTCTTTGGCCGAAACATATGTAATACATGCAACGTTGGATTCTCTATTCAATCGTATTCTTCAAGTTTAATTCCGTTTCATTGAAGAAGCAAAACTTTATTTTTCTCGAATTTCATAGTGGCATTTCTCAGCTTTAACTATTCTATCATTTCATTTCTTGAACTGTAACAAATTAAACTAGTCTTCGCCAATCTATTTTTGCAGCATTTATATACATGTCTCCTTTTTTGAGTGGATTGTAAAAACAATTATCTGAATTGGTAAAGATAGTAATAATTGAATATTTTGATATTTGGGGGAGGAGGAGTCTTATAATTAATCGAAGGCTGAAATTTAACAGTTTTTAAAATTATTCATTAATAATATCGGCCGAAGTGTATCCAATACAGTACATGATAGACTCGTGCTAGATGCCCGTGGATTTTATATTAAATTAGGAATGAAACTATTTTTAGTTAAAGAAGTCTCTATTGTTCTCGTAGCTCACGAGGGGATCTAATAATTTTGAGACACCTGGTATATGGAGCAGATGTAATAACATGCTTTTCTAGAAATAAATGAAAAATGGGCTTGTGTTAGGGTCGAATTATGCGTTCAGAATGTTTTGTGCTCTTGGTGGACGACATGTATCGCAAATCACGATATCCATGTGACATATTTTATCTTAATGTGTGGTTTCTGTCTAATTCCTATTGGAAAATGCCAAGAGAATGGATGAAATATTTCGGCTAGAGAATGACTAAACCGAACCCAGTTGTTTCAGAATTTAAAAAAAATATTGGTCATATTGATAATCATGTAACTTTGCCGGATCCGGATGGCTACTAGAGGAACACATGATAAAATTATTGTAACTTACTCATATCCATAGGAATCAAAAATGTTCATTAATAAAGTTAAAACTGAGGTCCTGATTTCTAATACTTGTCTATGATTTCATTCATTTGTAAGTGTATTCGAAAATTTTTATCGATTTATGTTGAACATATCGTAACTATTTCCGCTGATAGAAATCCCTTGAAATTGGAGAAATCAATAGAAATGAAAGAAACCTAAAAATCATTTGTTTTTTCATAAAGTCTTTTAAAACTGTTTGCCTGACCTGCTTTAGTAGAAATCTTCAAAATCACTTATTTTCAGTCCCAATCTCATATTAATGTTTTCTATTGACATTAGTCTCGATCACATATATCGGTTCATTTTAAATATCAAGAGATTGCTTTCTTTTGTGTTACCATTTGACTATTTATATAAAACCCGTATCAGCGATTTCGGCTCACTAATAGTACGAGCATTCTTTTATTTAGATATGTTCAACATAAGACTAGTCGAAATCGTTTTCATTTTTCATTCGAGTTTGTTGCACAGCTCCGACTCTTAAAATCAACACGACGATTAGTGAAAATTTTTTTTATCAATATTGTGAAAAATATTACTGTATTTTAGATTTCTGATCAAATGAAATAAATACGAAATATCAAAATGCATAGTCTAGTTCTTCATTAAAAAAAAACGAATCGGAACCAAATTAAAAATATTGGTCAAAGCAAATATTAAACTTTTAGCCCCGATCCCGGCGGTAATCGAACCACGCCCATTTCGCAGATCTAAAAGAACTCGAAAAATTCTCTGATGATTTAATCCTTCTCGTAAATATTTCAAAGCCGAAAGCTATGTTAATACACAATTGAGTAGCCCAGCTTCACTGTTGAATCTATTCTAAAGATTCAGAGATATAGTATGCCAAAAAATTAGAATATCTACCAGTGCATATAATTATTCTTGAAACTAGACTCGGACAACCGTATCGAGGAAAGAATAAAAAATATAAACGAAATTTAGTGCGCAGTGAAATTAATCTTGAAAATCATTATGAGTAAAGATATTTCTAAGCGAAGAAAAATCTTTACAATCCGTACAACCTTTCACTTTTCATGTGGTCTTTGCACTCGACACTTTTTCTTTACATAGACAGAGTGAACATATCGAGTATATTTTTTGTGCACTGACTCGAGTCTTTTATTATCTATCACAATGGAATGATTTTAGGACGTTGGTTCTCTAAGGATGAATCAGTATATGATTACTTATTCAAATACTGACCTCGTTTATGGCATCACCTATACTCAGTGTCAATGAAACTCTTGCATCCCAACTATGGTATGGTGAGATTTCCGTAGTATAACACCCCTCGTGAAAATTTGGTTGAAATCTCTGAGATTCAGAAAGAATAGTGTTTTTCCCAGAGGCTTTGCACACAAGCCACGCACTTCATTAATGATTGATTAGAATTCAAGAATATACGCACCAAATAATATGACTATTTCAGAAAAACACCTACCAAAATAAAACATTTGCTTTATAACTACTTCATAACCTCAACCGAGAATCATTTGGGAGTCCGATATTCTTTCAGTTCGCCATCTTCTCTTTTCTCTATCTCTTGTCTGTTATTGAAATCTTATTGATTTTTTCCGTTTTTTCTCTCCTTTTTCTTTCATTCAATTCTTGACTCTCTTAGGTTGTGAGCCATCTCATAATGATACAATAAACGCCTATAGTTAAAATATTCGTTATTTGACCTTTCAAGAAAAGCAAGCAAAAATATTTTTTAAAACTTGTGAAGATTCTTTTCAAAGAATAATAACACGGTTTATTTCTTGTCTGTAACGACATCTATACATTCGTCGGCTTGGAAATATCAAAATGAAGGAAAAAGCTAGATGGAGTTTAGTGTGTATATACCATTTAGTACAGTTGACATGAGAAAATGACGTGGCTCTCCTTGTCTTGCATTCAAAAAACCTCATATTAGTGCATGAAAAAAGAACGGACGCTGATGAGTTTGTTGAAAACAGTCAAGTGAGAACATTTTTCATCTGAAAGTGTGAGTATTACAATTGGTCGTGACGTGATCGAAAAATACTATTCCAAACCTATAAGCGATACAACTGATATAACTCTCTGTGATGCATCAACAACGAGAAGTATAAGATCTTCATCATTAATTGTCATGCGTTTATACCACAGTCTTTTTGGATAACTAGATTTTGAGTCTAGTGTTTAGATGGGCGGTAATTAGTTCGACAATCATCATAACTAAGAAAAGTCTTATTCTATTAACTAATTGTCGAAGACCTATTATCATCGTATCAAGGTTTGTATTTAATCAGTCGATTCTATTCGAAAGAATATGCCATTGATTAGTGGTGCAATGGAACCTGCGTTTTATGGTCTTGGGGATCTTCTTGTAGTGACTAACTATAGCACAGAATCTATTCGTGCAGGTGACAATGTTGTATTTAGAATCGAAGGTCGTGATATTCCGATTATTCATAGAGTGATTAAACTACATGAAAAGTGAGTTTGATTTTTTCACAAGTAGGAAACTCTCAATAAATACTCGTTTTTAATGAATACTTTTAGAAACTCTGGTTATGTTAAGTTTTTGACCAAAGGGGATAATAACTATATAGATGATCGTGCTCTTTATCCTGTAGAGCAACTCTGGCTTGAAAGGAAGGATGTTATCGGTAAAGTGAAAGGGTGCGTTAATTTCTTATCCTCTCATTGGCGCCTTCTTTTTTGTTTTTTCTAACTTTTAGATATATTCCATATGTTGGCATGATGATCATTTTCATGGACAATCTTTGTCCACAAATGTTAGTCAATTTTTTTGTGATAGGCATGCTCATATTGGCATGTTTTCAAAGTCGAATGCTAGTCTACTTATACCAAACACAACGACTTCTCGACGTTTGGATCGGTCTCATAACCATTCATTTCCTTTGGAAGGACATGAATATTTTATGTTAACCGTTTTCTCTCTGTACATAATTCTTGATCTAAAAGACACAAATGATTTTATTATCAAACTATCACAATAGAACATGCAACATTGTGGGTGCGAGATGAGCTTGAAAGTGCACGTTTCGATGAGAAAAATACTGATGCCGATCAACATGCAGAACAAACTATTCAGTAACTATCATTTTCTGAATTTATTCGGAGTCTCTAGACTTTTATTGCAGAATCTTATTGGTCGAAGCCTTCTGAGAAGAAGTTTCCAGCTGAGAAGGTTAGATTCATTAAAATAGTTGAGAAAATAGTACAGACTCAAATGGCTCTGTCAATCAAAAATAATTTTCTTTTAGAGAGTAGTGGTATGGGAGCTTTTTATGAAATTTCTGTTGTACTGCATGGCTATACTAATATTGAAATAAATGTGAAAACCTCGGACTTAACAGTCCGAGAGTTATGTATACTTCAAAAAGTGAATGAGACAAATCAATCATTCTAGAATGTGTGCACGGAAGAAGTATCTTGGTAAACCTTTTTGGGAAACCCCAAAACTAGTGGTCGTCTGAGACATATCTAGGCAATTTCGTTTCTAGATGCAGTTTTTGTGCATTTTCAGACATTTTTTCAGGCAATTTTTTCTTAGAAATCTGCGATTTGGTTCAAAACTATTAGTATCAGATTCGGAATCAACGTTAGCGAATGAGTTGATTTATATACGTTGTGGATAATTCAGAGACGAAAATGTTTTTTGAAAAAATCCCTGTACCTGTACCACTCCTCAAGGATTGTTTGGTCAATAATGACAATTTTTTCGATAACTCAACCATTTCTTGACGGATCCTTCTAGTCTTCGAACTCAACCGAGATATTCATGAGACAATTCTGTGCACAAAATTTCAGCTTAATCGAATGTATTTGTAAAGAGTTATCGTGTTAACTGCCGGTCGGCAGGACACACTGACCGATTCTAGAGCGTACTCACTTTTTGAGCACACAAAAATGAAATGAGCTTCAATAGTAATACGATATTCGATGGTAGCACAAATCTCGCACTGTTTTTTCGTAAAATGTTGAAGGATCAGTATTAGTTTTGCTTTTTTCTCTGCCTCTTAAGAGTTATAATGTCCTACAAATAAGCAGGCAGTCAGTTTTACTTGATTGTGAATATGGTCCACGATTGAAAATCAGAAACATATTTCTTATTGATGCAACTCACGAGTAGTAATTGGTGTGATCATGGCCGTGATTGATAGTTGGTCGGGGGCACTCAAAGTTCCTAAATTAGTCATGAATCTAATATCTATGTTAAATGCATTCAATTTCACGGCATCTACTAAATTAATATTTCTAATTTTATTCAACAATCTATTTCTTATACTGAATTAGAATATACATACATAAACATCTCAACAAGTATAATCTAAGATGAAAGCATATATTCTTGTCGCTTTCACCAATTGGATCCATTCTATCTAACCTTAGTCACAATTTAATAGAGATGTTCATCGACTAAGAAGAAAGGTCGTTGTTCGGGATGAACTAGAAGAAGTGACTGTGACGTGGCCATAGGCAAAAACCGTTGGTCACGCCGAGCATTAGCCATAAATGCCGACACCTGTACTCTCACTTTTAATTTTGACTATTCAATATCATCATAAAAGGGGGATAGAATTCGATTTTCTAGTCTTTATAAACTTCCTCAACTTCATACTCGTTGCTGCATTTCTGTAGTTTGTATCAATGGTTCTTCTACAAATATTATTCAGTAGTAACAGCTGTACATATCAAAATATTAGTAATTTACTACTAAGCACAAATACGAACGTGACAAAGTTTGAAAGAATTTGTTTACGGTTAATATGAGAAGAAAAAATTTCAGAAAGTACTTCGAAATCTTTGCAATGGGTTGTATATTAGAGCTATGTGCTTGACTCACTCACTGCCGAAATAGCCTCCACTTTGAAATGTATTTCCTCACTCTAATCCATCCAGATAAAATTGAACGATTTATCTCCATGTAGTTCACTATTATGGTTTCTAATCAAACTTGTAACAAGATAATGCCAAACGTTCACGATATTGTCAACGTCTCGATGTAATATCAATGTTTTACACGTAGGTACTCATTTTCTATTTAGCAAATAATTCGCTTTCGTTGAAATGAAATAATAATACGATCATAGATGTTATTTAAAAAAAAAGAAGAACTTGATACCACTGCTCTGTTTAACCCTGAAATATGGAACCCACGTGTCTTCATCTTTATTAACCTAATACCACTATAAGGTCGATGGCTGCTTAAGTGGCAAATAAGACTTTTCTTAATGTCGATGATGGACAGATCTTACTTTTTTCTTATGTTTATGTTGATGTGATGAAGAATGAACCAGTCTGTAACTACTGTAGTGTACACTTGAGTTAACTGGCGATGGATATTAATTAGTGTCTTTAACGAGGGTGGAGAAGTCATGAAGTTAAAAATATCACATTCTTATGATTTACATTTGAAATTTGCAAGGAAAATACATGAGACGTCCAGAAAATGATTTCATCTGTTCTCTGTGTATGCTGAAAATTTATTAAATATATACTTATTCGATATTTCAATCAAAAGTTCTACGCTAACGGAATTCTCAAGTCACTAGAAATCAATCGAAATAGGACAAGATTAATTAATTTCATGTAAATTGATTGTTTTCTTCGTTAGTACAACAAGAATACGTTCATCCCAAGTAGTAACATCTTCGAGTCGTTGATGATATTCATATTTGTGCGTTTTCAAGAGTCGTCCATCAGCTGAAATATACAAGAACCGTCCATCATCATGATCCATAACCAACCACTGATCACCATTAACGGCACAGCAACGGCAACGTCCATGTACATGAGTTGACCATACGCAATCGAGTGTTGTTGATGAACGTAGATCAAGACGACTTTCTTCCTTATTTTTATTAAATATAGGCATAGCAAGGAAACCATTACTATATTTAAGATCACAAATAATTTCGTCTTCGGTACAAGTCGTTGGTGTGTGCCACGCTTTAATAAAGTTAAAGCGGTGTTGAAGATCAAATTCATGAATGGATGAACCCCATTCAGCTGTTGATAAGTATAAAATATCATCTGAACACGTGGCACGCCACCAATCCGTATTCGACGATATCGAACATGGTTCGAGTGTCATCGATTTATCGTCGAAAGTGAATACTTCTTTAAAAGTAATGATAATGAATTTACCGATGACCGACGACCAACAAATACTATGAATACTGTTATTATAGAATGGTACTTCGTAGACAATAGTAAAATATCGATCCAATAAACAAAGATGTCTACCTTCTCGTTCGACAAGTAGATGTTTTTCATTACTGCCAATAGAACTTTCATTGCCAGATTTAATATGAATACTATGATGTGGATTTGATAATGGAAAAAAAGATTGCAAAGCAACGAGATCTTCATGAATCGTTAATGGACGAAGTGATAATCGAAGGTGCTCAAGTTCGATAAGTTTGACTTCAATCAAATGAATTTGGTGATCGATTTCACTGAGCTGATTATCTATTCCGTTTTCGTCTTCAATACATTCGTTTAATGCATTTTGTACGAGAGTCAGTTCTTGAGTTAAATGTTCTCGTCGTTCTTCAATTAAATCATGACTCTTTTTATTGCAGTACCGATCGATAGTTTCATGAGCTTGTACACGCCATCGTTCAAGTTGTCGTGCACAATAAGGCTCGACGGATGATATTCGATTGACAAGTTTATCGAGAATAGTTAATAGATGTGGCAAAGTTTGGCAACATTGACTTTCGTGTTTATTCGAATGATCATGACAAAAATGACGATTGCAGTATTGACATATGTGAAGTGGTGCGTCTGGACAGTCATGAACTGAACATGATTCAAACGAATCAGTCATTCGTTCATATTGTTTAAAATGAGTTGAAAACTGTGCCATTTTATGTGTAGTAATGCAGTCAATCGATAGATAATCTTCTTCTTTTTATGGACGAATCATTCGTTGATTCAATGAAATAAATGGCAAAATAAAATGAATGATCTTTGGATTCCCATTGAAACATAATATGTCATTCACTTGTACGTCGATAATGAAAATGTTTTAATAAAAAAACCGTATGTTAAAAAATTGACATTTATCAGTCTCATTCTAATCTTTCCATTCGAATTTCTTTCAACTTTTCACCAATCATAGGTGAATTTTTCAGATAAAATTCATGATACGGTGTGCCACACATCAAACGCTTTTCTTTCAATTTGTACGAGGTTCATGCCGATATTCTTCAATGACTCAAAGTTTACTATTTAATGTTAGAGCATTGTAAAAGAGTTCTTATCGTAGAAGCTAATAATTTCTAACTTCATTTACTTACTGCAGTGGCGCCAGTAACAGATTAAATGCTAACTTTCTTCGAACGATAAAGAACATCATTTGACTTTTGTTTCTAATTCATGAAAATCACTGAATTGGAATAAATTTCTATTTTCATTAGCGTTATGAAAACTATTACACTATATTTTTTCGAAAAATTCTTTATTCAGACATGAAAACATAAGTAGGTATCAAAATTTTAATCGAATTGTTAATGTAAATATTTCTTAGTGACTATTTACACTTGATTAACTAATAATAAGTGAATTATCGTCGATCCATGCATCTGCAAAACGTCCATACTTGGCAACATATGTCATAACATAATCAATTGTTCGTCTACCCACAGGAAGGGACAAATTCTTGTTACACAACACCAAGCTGTTGTACACGTTTCGGGGCCAGTAGTTACACATGAAAGAGTACTATTTGAAGCCGAAAGAAAGATAAGAGTAACTTGCGCCGTGTCAAGTGCGGGTGCGCTTGCCGTCTTTTCCCAAAATAATATTGATGCATATAGCAAACCGGAATCAAGTTGTGTGCTTGAAAATATGCTACTTAAATATAGTTTTTGATGTAAAGAACCGCCACCAGAACCTCCGTAAAAATCATACAATTGGCCGTTCCGTTATCAAGCATCGTGGAAGTAATGCTGCTTGAGGTCCACGGGCTTCTAGTTCCAAGTTCTCCTCCAGGATTTATCAGAAAAGCACGCGCTGTAGTGGTAGTTGTACTCGTAGTAGTCGGTGTAGTTGTCGTTGAAGAAATTGTTGTTGTCGTCGTTTCTATACAAATTCAATAGATAAGTATTGATTTGATTCGATTGAAAAATTATTATGCTCACATTATTACAATCATAATTCTTTATTCTATTGAGAGAGGGAAATACTGACGAGGGAAGGTCACCAAGTGTTCAATCGCTTTTTGGTCGAAACCTAGTCAGTTGGGTGTAATCGACCATGCTGATTCCGAATATGACAATGGTTTGGGCGGATAGGCCTTGACGGTGCCACATTTTCTGAAAAATTCCGTTTTTCAGCCAAAATATTTTTTTCGTCAAAAT
>OENT01001285.1:7439-49425 GCA_900239685.1 Rotaria macrura | reverse complement strand
TTAAACGGTTGAATGTTTTGTAATCTAAAGTGCTGTGATGTGTAAATTTACAACGCGTTAAAACGCGTTAATTCGGACATATTTGACTGTGTAAAACGCGTTGAAAGAAAAAAAAATAAAAGCTCTGTTTTAACGCGTTAATTTCGTAATTTTGACTGCTTGGGTACCTCTGAATCTCATAAAGAAAATACAATTTCTTGTCTGCGCTCAGCCTTACTATGTAATTATATAGTCTCAGAACAGTTCCTTGACGACAAATTGCGACTTCAAATATTCTTGAACGTTGTGACGACTTAGAAAGGCAAGAAATGAAGTAAAAAACGCGTCGATGTCCTTTTAAGAATAATATGGTTCTACAGGATTATTGTTGTGCTAATTACATTTTTAGTGTTGTCGAAGATATAAGGGAATTAATCTAATTCTTCTTCTATTTGTTAAAATAGATTGTATGTGAAAAGTGAAAGAAATAGAAGAGCTTTCAGCAATATGAAAATTTTGCAATATATTTGATAAACGATAAAATTTCATATTGCATGAAAATCCTATGGGACGAGATGGGATAGGATGGGATCACTTTCAAATCCCATGGGATGGGATGGGATGGGGGACGGATGAAGAAAATGTCCCATGGGACGAAATTTTCGTCTCATTCCATCCCATTCGGAGCTCTGCGGGCGAGAATAAGATGCTTCATGATATTATAACTATCGATTCGGCATGGATTCAACAACTTAGGATTTTTCAAGTTCTACCATGGATCCACTCTTCAATTGTCTATATCTCTATCCGAGAGAAAAACACATAATAATGATAAAAACTATTTAAACGATTAGATTACTATGAAAATCAATTTGATATTTTACCTCTAGGAAGAAGTTCACTCTAAGTACATGGGCAAAAGTGCAAGTCACACACATTTGAACGTATGCTCATGTTATTTTCTAATTGTGCAGTATTTGTTTTGTTCCTAAGAGTAGATCAATCGTGAAACACACTCATGATACATTACCGTGAAGACACATTCGATTTTTTATACGAATCGAATCACTTAAATCAACAAAATTCAACGAAATCTATTTGATCCACCGGGACAAATTCTGAGAATCGTATTACACCCGGTCGATGAAATTTCTAATAGGTAAACAACTTTCATATTATGAGCCAAAAACATAGTTGTACAAGATACAAACTTAACTACCTTCATGGCACAAAAGTTGCTCATGACATGTGATATTGTATGGATTAACATACTAGACTTTTTATGAATAATCTTCTATAGTACATCATTGAGCGAATGGGTTAGATTATGACTTTAACGCATTGACTTTGGGATTTTAAACATAGCTATGATATCTCTTTCTTAATATGTATCAATACTTCATAAAATAATTAATACCATCACTCCACCTCATGCATCTCTCTTCTTATCGTATGACAAAGGTATTCATTTATTCTTCAGAGATTTTCTCAATAGTTTTAATCCAGTGAGCATATGGGTTAAACAGGTGAAACGTTTTTTCTTGACTAGTTTCTCGACGAATTCACTTTATGCTTTCATTAGGAAGATACAATTTTCTGCTAGTTGTTTTCTCTATGTAAATAAAGCTGATTGCATTATCAAACCTTTGATCGAAATGTTTTACTTTTCAATCAAGTAGTACTATGCAGCGTATTCATTTTTTTTGGTCAGAAATCAATAGATAATCGTCGAAGTGAATCACTCATAATTTGCTGTCCAACGATGATGAAAAATGTGAAGACAGCTCATGTTGAAGATTTATCTTCAGGCGATCCTAAAACTCCTTGTTGTTGTTGTTGTTGTTGTTCAATCTTACTATTCGGTCTTATCGTAATATTTGTACAATTGTTCATAGTCTTGATTCGAGTTTCAGTTAACAAAGAATGATCGTTGAAGATCTTCATTAATTGTGTCCCTATCTTGTAAAAAAGATTCTTAACAATACGAACAGGATCATATTACGGAATAAAACTAATTTGTGGATAAATCAGAAAATTAGTTTAGAGTTTTGATCAGTCAAACAAACAAACAGTAAAGAAATTCCTATTGACTTTGTACAAGCATTAATGACATGTTTTGATGTTATATACGTTTACGTAACTGTACAAGTTATATCATTTACTCACAACCCAAAGAGAAACTATCATCTCCATCTATGTAACCACGACGACTGGTTAGTGTGTTTAAAATAAATTGAATCAAGTACAGTTTGCTTGGATTTATCTGTATGCATAGGTTGTTGTTTACATAAATTAACAAGATTAGAGCTTATCATAATTTGTGTTTTACTTGTAATGAATTAATCAATTCAAAAGATTCTCAAATCCAACAGATAGCAGACCGATGAATTCGAATCATTAAACACTGATTGTGTATGAAATTTTGAGATCTACAATTTTTTTTTTGTTTTGATAATAAACATTCCTCGTTGATTATCTATTTTAGTTTCGATGGAGGATAGCGTTTGCGTTCGCTCTATTAATTTCAAAGATTATTCAATCTTAATTTAAGCCATAAACGATGTATGCTGTATGGTTTGATTTTCTTTTGTTTTCTTCGGTACAATTGTTACGATTGGCTTATGGGAATAATAATATATTTCTCAGTAAACATGATTGCATATGCATAAATGATGTTTTCGTTCTGATTTACCAGTATTTATTTCCATATGCTTTCTGCATTATGCATAACTGATAATTTTGTTTTCGACAGACAACATACCACTGCCTCCTAATATATCAATGATTTTCTCGCTCTAAGCTACACTATTACATTTAGATATATTGCATGTAAAATCCTAGTGAAGGAAATAAAAATTCTGCAATTTTTCTTTCCTATGTTTCTTTTGCTGCTCTCTGTATGATTGGTTTCAAAATAATAGTATTCATTTACTTGTTTTTATAATTGCGTATTTGCATTACCACTAGCATATAGGATAGATTATGTCGAGCGGGTTATTTCTTATTCGATTCGTTTTAGATGGATGTTTTATTCCTTCTGTTGATCTAGATTTCTTTTACAGAAATACGTCTATGAGATAGCCCAATCTATTTGTTGACGGAAGAACTTTTTCTCAACATTCAATCCATGAAGTCGATCGAGTACATGCCAAGATGAATGTGCGCTGACTTATATTGTGAACAAATATTTCTTTCAACGTCGTAAAATTAGGATAGGATTTATAGCGTCACATACTGTTATGCATCGAATGCTTTTATCTATGCATCTCTTTCCTATAAATTAAGCTACTTTTGGAATAACAAGTTACTATAAATTGTAAAAGAAATGGAATCGATTTCTATTTTGAAGTTATAGAAGAATAGAAAGAAATAAGAGCAAATCGTTGCTTTTAACTTGATAATGAATTGCCTTACTTATTATATTTATTCAAACGTCTAAAGGCATCGTAAATGACGAGCATATTCCCATAAGGTTCAGGCAAAGAAAAAAATGCTAGCGTTCTAAAATTATCAGCAGATCTTCTACTAATAGTGATAATAGGATATTAGATAAGGAAAAACTTCGATTTGAATAACTTGTGATTCTTAATTTATGAAGAAACTTACCTGACCGTCATCTTTTTGGTGTTTGATTAATTCGCGAATTTTTCAATCATTGACATCGAAGAAAATAATACTGTTTGAGGTTCGTTTATAAAGCTATAAAAATACACGTATGAATAATCAAGTCAATGTTTGATAGAGAAACGTTATTCTTGAGTCATGATGAGTTTCGCATAAAGAGAGCAATTTCTTTTGTCGAGATAGTCATTTTTCTAGTAATATCGACTCTGACAACGTTCTACGGTAAGGTTTCGTTTTTTATTTAAGCACGACTAGCATTAATGTTGGACAATGTATCATGGATTTAAAACAAGGCATCTAGATTTTATCTGTATGAATAATAGGAAATGTGTTCTGTGATGAATTGTTATTTATCTTTTGGTATTGAATAAATCGATTTCTTGTATGTTTTTATTAAGATTTGATTCAACAAGAAAAATTCGAGTTTTTATTAAAATTTGAGAGAATTATAGATATACCTAATTCCAACTGAAACGATATATTTCACCACTACTTCGACTTCTTGAGAGCTATGTCTTTCGTCAATATGATCTGTGCAACATTACGTAAACGAAACGAAGATGAACACATTATGTACTTCGTTTGCGATTGAATTTCGTGAATTCTAAGAATTGATTCAGAAACTTTTTAAATACCTAAAAGAAGTATTGCAGAATCCTCACTATACAATACGTAGTAAGAGATATTCAAATTATTGAAAGTGCTGAACCCATTGACGACGTTAAAAAAATTAGATTTTCTAGATTCGTTGTTCACCGTTAAAAATTTTCATAGCATTCTTTATATTTAGAACAAATGTGAAAGCCAAAGCATTCCAAAAGAAGAATTTTACAATCATGTTTACGATGTGTTTGATTTTGTTTCATACTAAAGTATAAATAGAAATGACAGTTTGCTTTGTTTCATGCGATTGTCTAAACAGAAATTTCAATGAAAAAATTAAACTAATTAACTCTATCTTATTCCCAAGCGACATGAGAAATGAAATCTACTGTGCATCATTTCATTCATTCAAGTTAACGACGCGACGTGTTTTTCTTCCTCGTTACAAGCAAGCAAAGAAATAATATCCTGAGTCATGTAAAAAACAATACAGAATAATATTTATTCTCGTGAGTCATGTGAACAATAACGACNACATCTACAGATGTCAAACTACTTGCTCTATTTTCATTGGTCGAACTTGAGTCAACAGCCATGATTCATTTGGAAATTCACCAGGATGAATGATCATGACGATTAAATGAATCGCAATAGTAAAACGAATACTTTTCGTCATTCATTTCAGTAAAAGCCAACATATTGCAAGGAGTGAAAAAATCTTTATACTTCAGCAGGCTCCCTTTCACAACGATTCAATGATATGTAACCGTAGAAGATTTCATATTTTATGATGAATGATTGTTGAAATGACCAATTACAAGAAAATCTATTCTCACTTGAAACCATAATGTAAGAATATCGTCGATTTAGTATTTTACAGTCGATACAATGGTATTGTTGACGTTGAATATATAGTATGAAGATAGTTCGAAAGATCTTTTGTCATCTACTGTGTTGAGATGACAATCTTTATACTAGTGTACAAACACATGCTTATTGCTTGTTTGAACTATTTTAATTATCGATTAAATTATGAACCGATTACTTTATTAAAATCCGTTGCAGCTATCTATACTCGTGCAGTCATTTCATGAAATGTATACTATACGTCATCGAACGTTGCACTACAATAGTTTATATAAATCATTATTTGGTATTCTATGAATATATCTAGAATTATGGTTCATTTCCGTGCTTCGAATACTATGTAATGAAAAATCAATTCTGTATTCATATCACACCGTTGATTGTTCAATAAAAGTTAAAGTCATTTTCCCTTTTGAATTTACAGTAAGTATAATAGAAGATACTTATGACTTGATAAAAGAAATAAGTTTTTTCATTTGTATTCATACTTCTATACTATCGAGGATATCGAATGACAAGAAACTTATTCGTGCTTGCTATCACCAAGAGAACTGTTTTTTTATTTCAACGATTGAAGTTAGCCAAAACTTCTGAACGTTTTAAACGACTGACTCTGAGAATCGGATATAAAAGTGTTGTGTTAAATTAGATTGAATTTCAAGGAGTTAAAGTTAAAATATTCTTTTGAAAATTCCTGAGTAAAATGAAAACTGATTTAGACAAGGAAGAACAATGAGTTGCTTCTCTATATTCCGTTGATTTGAAAAACTGTTCCATATAAAATTTCATCGTTTCTTCTAAAGAGAACATGTACACGTTACTGAAAACTATGTTCTAAGAAAGCGATACACTAGAACCTGGAATCTTTTCAAACCATAGGAAAACTCGTGAGATATTACAGAAAATCACGTAAAACTAGCGATATAGCCGGGAAAAGGTTATTGAGGACTCTTAAACATACTGCTAACGTTTTCTATGGGCAGGATATTGAAGTCCCTCTGAATAAGTCACTATACAGCGGGCTTAAAACTTTTCAAAATTGATTATCATAGAAATCAAGCAAATACATATCTTGTATCTCATATGTTCTGAACAACTATTCATTTTTTGGTAAGTATTTTCAATATAATCTATTTTCATTTCTTCTGGCGGTGGAAAATAAACTGTCAAGTCCTAGTGACAATCCATGGTTCTCATGTTGAAACTGAACTTTTACAATCATACAATTCTCATATATATTTATATATAATTATATATATGTACATATATTTCTCGAAGATATATGTATATATATTTATTTATAACGACACTATAAATGTACACAGTACACAAAAAATACTTCTGATTACCTCGCACCTGGATTTGCATCTTATTTTTATATACTTTGATAAAAATGTGCGTGGGTTACTACACATAGCAATATTCTCGCTTCTGTTTCTTTTTTTATTGAGTCACTAGCCGGTTTCGTTGGTATTTCTCTTTGAAACAAACTTTGACGAGAAAGAAAACGATTTTTTCTTTCTCGTCAAAGTTAATGGCCGGCTACGTCAAACACATGACGCGAAAACACAGGAAAGGAAGAAAACGCCATGTCTAAGACGTCAATAGTTTATTTTGTGACGACACTATCTCGTTCTCGCGCATAGTATTACGAGGGTATGTAGGCGTGCAAGAGAACGCAAAAAAGTTGCTGATATAAATTATTATATGAGACTCGTAATGCTGAAGACTCGAACAGCGATATTATCCTATGCGATCAAATTTATTACCAATCGATCAACTTCTAATGTGTATGAGCAAAGGCCAATCTGGGGATTGCTATCCCACACCAACGCCATCAGTTGCTAAAATTGAACAATATCCAACTTGTTCATCAGACAATAGTCGTACATCATACGATGACAATGATACAATTTCATTTGGTCCCATTAAAGTCAAACCACGTAAGAGACCAGCTCCAACACTAGCTACTGGACGTCGCTCAAAATATGAAGTATTAACTCCAGACGAAGAACAAAAACGGAATGTGAGACGTGCACGAAATCGTGCTGCTGCTGAGCGTGTGCGAATAAGTCGATTAAATATTGAACAACAACTCTTAGAACAAATAAATGGATTAGAAAAGCAAGAAGAAAAATTATTACAAGATGTTCAAACACTTCAAAATCGAAAACTTCATCTAGAAACACGACTTATCACTCATGAGCAAATGTGTTCCAATATGAATGCAACAAATTCTTATGTGACATCAGGAATCGACTTAAACCCCTATTTTCCAATTGATAATATTCCATTAGCTTCCCAACAATATGATACAAGTGAAAAAATTTCTGACTTCGATTTGGTCGATTCGTTTATCAATTCATGGACTGCTGACGAAATACAAGAGAACTTTTCCGAATCATATTCAAATATGATGATGAATGATGATCTCAATGATATCTTCATGAATTAGTGCTACATTCAATCTCAAAATTTGTTTCTCTTAATTTTGTATAAAATATTTTTTTAAAACGAATGATCTCTTGTTAGTATTGTTGTTGCCTTTTTTTATAAAGTTGTAATCATCTGTACGATAAAATGATAATATTTTAGTGTCTAAAAAGAAGTTTTGAAGACTTTATCTCTGTTTTTTTTTCGCGCAATATTGTTCAAAGTTTTTCAATAAAATTCTCTTTAAAAAACTTCTCGTGTTTCCTATTTCGCATTCAACGTTTTGTAGAAAAAGAAAAATCAAATGAAGGCTTGATTGACAAGAATAGCTGAGGACCACCTACTCTCGATGTTATTTTACTCGATAGATTTTTTTTTCTTTTCTCTTTTCTCCTTGAAGACACTATACCGATAGTTATACATATAAATGCTATTTATTTTGACCTGCGGAGCGTATAACAAACATTCAATTGTATTTTTTTAACAAGCTCTTTTAACTCTACGCACAAAAAGACATGTTGACATTGTATATATATATTCTGTGTCTCAAGGTCTTCAAGGAAATTTCGTAAACTTGAGAAAAATCTATTCGAATATATTTTGTCTAAAATAAAATGCATCAATTGATGTCCAATAATAACATTCTTCTATCTTGCAATGCTCTCATTCCCATTTAATGTATTTATGAAAAGCAATTAATGTTTCGATAAATGTCATATAAATATATATACATATACAGGTAAAATACTCAATTATATCGGAATATTTGATATTGGAGCGCTGGAAATATAAATGTGTGTATATGCACATAGAATGTTTATGTCACTCAAGGACATTTCAATAATTGTTGCCATAACATTTTAATATATGAGACGAGAATATAAAAGAAAAGGTAAATCTATATGGAATCTAGGTGTGTTTTTTTTGCTGATGCCATGTGTCGTTATTTATTATTTCAGTGGAAATATTTCTGCTTTCTGTATATTTCAAATGGGTTGTGAAATAGTTGACTGAGATTCTGCATGAACTTTTAAAAAGCAATTATTTTATTACTTATCTTACTGAAATTCAATAATAATTTCATATAACTTTGTACTAATTTATACTCACACTTTGAACAAATAGAAAACAAACGGGATATTTTCAGATGCGAAAAGAAGTGGCAAAACGTAAGTAACCGATTGCAAACAATTTTGAATCTTGGTTATTTTTTTTCTTCTTATTAGTGAATAAAATACTAAACCATAAACAATTTGCTTGGCTATTTACTTTTGTTGTGTTCTGTAGTTTTTTTTGCCACGACGAATATTTATCAACATAACAATCCGTTTGAATAGATTCGTACGAGTTATAAGTGACCATCTTCGCAAGCATTCATTCTATTGATTTGCAGTAAAATAGTGTTTAGCCATTTTGTTTGCAAAAGATAAGAAAAAACGATGAAGCAAAAAAGTGTGGAAAGAAACCAAACTTAAAAGAAAATAGTGTGATTCAATATGAAAAATAATTTCCTCCATAAACAAATGAAATAGTGTTGATAAAAAATAAGAAGACAATTTTTTGCGACACATCATAAAAATGTATGATAAATGCTACAATCTTCGTGTTGACATGCCTAAACTCTTAAATACAAGCCATCTGTCTAATTAGACTACAATTTACAAGCATCTCATAATTTATTTTACTTTCTTCTTTCTTGTTTCAATGTCATGTAGCAAAAAAATATCAACTATTTAACGTCAATATACGTCACTTTTGTTGTCATCTAGTATTTTTCTTGTGCAATACCATATACATGATTGTAATAGTAAAATTTATTCAAGTTCATTAATACCGAAGTGCAAGAAATAAATTCTTTCACTTAATCGATATGGTTTAATAGGAGGTTTTATCAAAAACCAATTATTTGTAATCGATTTCATCCTATTAAATTCACTCTCATACTCACATGTATGAGGAATCTCAGATCGTATGCGAAAATAAGTTTCTATACATATTTCGATTGATTTTGTTCAACGAAAGGATTAATAATTATCTGACGTTTTGATTTTAAATAATTTACAAAGAAGTTGAGGCAAAGCAAATATTATGAATGACGAAGTCAACAAGCATCACTGAAAACCTCTGTCAATAGGCAAATGTTTTTCTCAGCATAAAAGAATATCTGAATCTATCATTGTAATATTTTTGAATAATTAAACTTGTGGCCCATTTGATTTAAGTATTTATTGTGACGAGACTCATATTATCGAATATAAAAAAATGGAAAATCTTCTTTTTTTTCTTTCAAAGTAAAATTTGTTTTTCATTCGATACATAGCTCCAACAGGAATATCGTATTAATCGATAACGCAAATGATAGAATAAATATTTAGATGTCAATGCAACCACTATTTCAAATTGATTTTATCGCTCGATCTATCTATGGTTGAGAGAAAAAACATAAAATCTTTAGTGAATGAATATCATTTCTATCATTATCATCAAATGTATGAAAATTTTACCCAATATCGGTTGATGATTAGGCTTCACTATAGTCTAGAAATCTTTACAGTAAATTTTACTGAATTGTATCATACAACGAGTGAAATTTTAGCCGATAATTATTGATTTCAAATCTTCATCATGAAGTAAACACATGGTATGTATATTTTTTATGTTTTTAGTTTCATTTCGATTGAACGAAACGTGCTGCGTATTTACATCAGAACTTACCGAAGAGAAAGTTTTGCATTGAAAGAGAACAAGATTTATTTCAAACGAACAATAACAAACAAAAGAAGATGAACTGTGCATACAAAAATAAATTCTGAAAAGCATCCTGTTTCGAGAAAACCCGAAGAATTTTCAATTCTTAAAAAAATTTCATCAAATTAATCATTTGAATGAATTGTTTAGACCATTTCAATCTTGCCATGAATTTCATTTTCACATAATTATAATCTAAAGAAGCAAGAATCTTGTTCTAAATATAACTTTACATNACGCAAATGATAGAATAAATATTTAGATGTCAATGCAACCACTATTTCAAATTGATTTTATCGCTCGATCTATCTATGGTTGAGAGAAAAAACATAAAATCTTTAGTGAATGAATATCATTTCTATCATTATCATCAAATGTATGAAAATTTTACCCAATATCGGTTGATGATTAGGCTTCACTATAGTCTAGAAATCTTTACAGTAAATTTTACTGAATTGTATCATACAACGAGTGAAATTTTAGCCGTCGGGTTATTCACGTGTTACATGATCAATTATTCGATGAGTAGAATTTCCTTACTTCCCAACACTAGTCAAAACCAACCAGTAAGACTTTCAATATCGTCTTGATTTTTGTTGTGTTTTGTTTTTTTAATAATGTTCATTTTAATTTTTCGTATGTAAGTTGATGATTCTTTTCGTTGAGTCCATTTCCACCGATGCCAATATCTCCAAACGAATTTATGGTCGAACAAGAAAATACGAATCGATTTCATTCATTCGGTCTATTATATATTGTTAAATATAATTCTAGTCTTTCAACAAATTCACCGATTGTTATCTCAATTAGTCTTCGTATGCCATGTGGATGGCATTATTATTTCCAAGATCAATACAGTACAGGCTGTACTGTACAGCTTCATGCATCTTGGAAATCTCAATATGTAACGTTGAAATTATTAAAAATGAATCTTACTCTTTATCTTTACTTTAGGTTATCAGTAGATCAGCAATACCGACGACATTCTCATGGCAAAGTTTGCTCAATCAATTTCTTTATTCTGTCTGAAAATGGCAGATAATTTTTCTTCTTATTGATGTTCAACAATCGGTACAGTCTGTACATAATTCAAATCATGTTCACTGTTATTGTATAAGACTATAGTGATCCGTCGTTTCTGTACTTAGATGCGTGGTTGTTCATTTTTCTCAATACGAAAATGTTTGACTCAACTCGATTAGTGTTATCATCTTCTCTGTTTTCCCCCGAAGTTCTACCTATTGTATCTTGACGTAGCATAGGTCGTATTGAGTCTACGTTATTGTGTTGAACAGACAATGAAAATTCTCTGCAATACCTAACGTTGTTTTTAGTCTTTTACTCTTATAAGCTCAGCATGACTTCTGTTATTTCACTGGTTATAGAAAAACTTAAATCGATATCTTTCGTTTTTAGGATCTTATCGAACAGTTTACTATTCCAAGAAATTTCGCTTTTCCCTGATCACAAGATAATTTCGATCATACTGAAAACTTTTGGTATAGACAAAGTGATATTTGAAGTAGCTCAAACATTTGCACTGCTACGCTTCAGTTTTCCTTTTTCTTTTTAATTATTTGACATGTGTATTCGCATTGGGATCGAAACAACCGATAAAATTAGTTATTCTTGTTTTTTTGATTTAATTTATAAATTCTCACATTGAACTCATCTCATTTATAAAGCGTCGTAATTTCACACATATATGCTCTATGTATTGAAATTAATTCCACTAAGTATAAATGAGTGCTTATTCGTAAGAATTCGTATTCACTACTTCAATCTGTTTTTATATGAATCCAGATATTTTTCCTATTGAATTCGATGATTGCAGATACTTCGGTGGTACACTAATGTTTTCCCCCGAAGGACTTTGTAAGTGATCCATAATGTTACTTTGTTCTTTTATAAAACAACGATTCACTAAATGCTTTAGGTGTAAATTTTTCCTTGGGTTCTTCTAGACTGCTGTTTATTCGAGCTTTATACTGAGAAAAACCAAAAGCGTTACCTTTCATCATTTTTATTAAATTTAGTGATTTTTATCTAGTAAGCAGATCAAGATCTTCCAACTCTTAACTCAAGTTTTACGTATAGAATGGTCTTATGTTATAGAAGGTCTTCTAATACATGGAGCGGTTTATGAAATGTCGTATCAATTAGAAAAAACAGGAGCAAATAAAAACGTATCACCATTTTTTTATGTTTTTCGTTTTAAAATAAAATCACTTTTTTTAATATAATAATTAGTGGTTGAGCATCACCCCACCCTCATCATGCCCTGCCGTGTTTAGTCACAAGAATACATAGCATGCTTTTTTTTCAATACAAATTGAGTTATTTTAAGCTTTTTAAACATTGAATGATGACATTAATGGACTTAGCAGATGCCAATCCTAACGCTATTCATCCATTGAAATTGGATATTTGAATTTGAAATAATGAACTTTTAAAGTTTTACAATAGCTGAATGGTGTTAGCAAACACAAGTTTTCTCTTGTTGTAAAGGAAAGTTTTCAGTGAAAAATTCTTTTTAACTTAAAATACTTTGACCAGTTGGCCAGTTTCGTTCTTGAGCGAACTTAATTGTTTCTGAATCTTGTAACTTTTCCGATCGATTACGTGATTCCCGAATGAATACTGATAATTATTGATTTCAAATCTTCATCATGAAGTAAACACATGGTATGTATATTTTTTATGTTTTTAGTTTCATTTCGATTGAACGAAACGTGCTGCGTATTTACATCAGAACTTACCGAAGAGAAAGTTTTGCATTGAAAGAGAACAAGATTTATTTCAAACGAACAATAACAAACAAAAGAAGATGAACTGTGCATACAAAAATAAATTCTGAAAAGCATCCTGTTTCGAGAAAACCCGAAGAATTTTCAATTCTTAAAAAAATTTCATCAAATTAATCATTNTAAAATCTTTAGTGAATGAATATCATTTCTATCATTATCATCAAATGTATGAAAATTTTACCCAATATCGGTTGATGATTAGGCTTCACTATAGTCTAGAAATCTTTACAGTAAATTTTACTGAATTGTATCATACAACGAGTGAAATTTTAGCCGATAATTATTGATTTCAAATCTTCATCATGAAGTAAACACATGGTATGTATATTTTTTATGTTTTTAGTTTCATTTCGATTGAACGAAACGTGCTGCGTATTTACATCAGAACTTACCGAAGAGAAAGTTTTGCATTGAAAGAGAACAAGATTTATTTCAAACGAACAATAACAAACAAAAGAAGATGAACTGTGCATACAAAAATAAATTCTGAAAAGCATCCTGTTTCGAGAAAACCCGAAGAATTTTCAATTCTTAAAAAAATTTCATCAAATTAATCATTTGAATGAATTGTTTAGACCATTTCAATCTTGCCATGAATTTCATTTTCACATAATTATAATCTAAAGAAGCAAGAATCTTGTTCTAAATATAACTTTACATTAATAAGCATTTTCTTCATTGAATAGAGACACAGAAAGAAAACTGTTCGAACATTGAACTTTTAATATGCTTCCTTTGATTTAATACTTGAATAAGCATCGATATAGACGTGTATGAATTTCGTAATAGCAACATTTTAACGCTCATAAATATTTCTCTCAAAGTTATTCGAGTATTCATAACGAGTTCTAAAATATTTAATGATTAAGTTTCAAGACATGCATATTCGATTGGTTTGTTCAAGATGACATTTAGTTGAAAAAATGATAACTCTTGAGAATTTTCAATCAATCTAGCGTTTATGATTGAGGTTGTTTACAATATTCATCTATTCAACTGACAAAACAAACAGCACAAAAAGAGAATTGAAACAAACGCAGTTTTAGAAATAAATTTTGAAAGCATTGCTGATAAATATAGAAAAGGAAACTGTTTCTGTTAATTATGTCAGTTGGCTTTTTTTCAAAACGAATAAACACATTGATTATGACGAATATAATTAATATGAATGGAAACGTGATTATTTCTTGAAAAAGAATTCTTTGTTATCTTGTTGATCTAATTAGCAATATTATTTAATCAGGATCTTTTTCTCTTGTACTATGATTATGACTAGTTGTTGAACAACAATAGAAAGCTCGTTTAAAACTTGTACGAAATATTTCACTAATAAATGCATATAGAATTGGATTGGTCGATGAATTAACAAACAAAAGAAATTGCGAGAGACTAGACATTGGAACTAGTATTGAACTTGTTTGTGGTATTAATTCACTTGTTGTAAACATTTGAAATGTCCAATAGGGTGCACAACACAGGATATGTACACTAATAACGCTCAAGACCAATATAGTAACTCGACGTCGTGTGCGCATTGATGTACGCGAACGATTATGTTGTGGTGGAACCTGAGTTCGTAAACGACGAACGATTTTTATATGAAAACAAATCATCAACGTAAGTGGGGAGAAAAATGTTATTGATGATGTATATGCAACATATAGAAAATAAGGTAAACGTGTTTCTGTTATGGGCAAAATAATTGTACATTGAACAATATGTGCCACGGTTTCCTGTAATTTTGTAAATAAAACGATGGGTAACATTAATAGAAATGAGAGTATCCATATTAAAATAATAAGCATGTTCGGATTGACACGTGAACGCCATGCAATCGATTTCGTTGAATGGCAAACGGCTAAATAGCGATCAAATGATAATAGCGATAAGATAATAATCGATGTGTACTGATTAACTCCTTGGGTTAGAAAAAATATTTTACATGCAAAACTTCCGAATAACCATGAACGTGTTATAATTGATGAAATAAAAAATGGTACACCACTCAAAAAGACAACATCTGATATGGCTAGGTGTAATAGATATATATTTGTAACTGTTTTTAACACACCAAAATTTAGGACAACATAGATCACAAGTAAATTTCCCGTTAAACCACTTAAAAGAATGACAGACAACAGTACACATAAAATAAGAATAAATAAATTGTTTTTGTTTATTGCCAGTATTGACAAATAAATACTTTCATTGTCTATGAATGCATTAGTGGTAAGATTATGCATTATTATATTCTAGGTTACAAAAAAAAACAATAAATACAAGATATAATCTTGACGAGAATACAACTCGGAAGTTAATGGCAACAGGAATAGAAACTTGTCTCTCGTATCTATCGGGAACGCATTTTTTTCACGCCATTCTCAGTGGAAAACACAATCGAAGATCCTCAATTGAGTTTAGGAAACAAGTTCCATATAAAATATTGATCGGGTTAATTAGTTCGTTTATCTAAGTTTCTCTATAAAACAAAACAAATTGTTCTGCTAATATTCGTTTTTCTTCAATAATTTATCACCTGTACTAGAATCTATATTTTGTTTTATAATTTAATTTGATATCCTATCATGTAAAAATTAATAATATGAATGTAGATGTGTCAATATCGATCAACTGATGACTAAAGACACAAATACTTGTTGATCTTCATTATCATGCTAATCATAATAGCTACACAGTAATCACTGTAGCAGTGTTTACATGTTGATCGTGAAACTTAATAGGAGATATGCCAAAGGTAACATTACACAAACACGAGAAAAAAACAAATGCCTCACGATCATTCAATATTAAAAACCATTCACATAGTTGATAAGTTCATTCTATGTGTAGACGCTTAGACATACTATCATGCCAATGTCTTTCTGTTTGTCGATTAGAAGTGAAAATAAGTTACTCATTTTCTCTGTGTGAATGTCTTCTTATGTCATTTATAATTACTAATCATAGATCGTTATTTGATTCATTGCAGTAACATTAAATAGAACTATAAGCATTTTAAGAATGCGCATCATTGCGGTTATCCCTCAAGCGAATTTTCGACAATATCTCTGCTAGTGGTTGGTCTATTTAAAGGAATTTCATTCAGAGACACACGTCATTGCATACGGAAAAAAATGAAATCGGCTCAGAGTTTCTCTAAATCTTATGGAAACGGAAAGTTAAATGAAAAGAATTCTTCTCCATAAGATAAAATATACTTACTCATCAATTTTATTTAGTAAGTACAAGTTTAAACTTCTGAATAATAACTTCCGACTGTCCTTATACCCATGATATTGATGATTGATAAAAAATAAACGAACAATATGTTAGAACATGTTAAATCTCGATTAGCAAACCAGACACTGTCGTAATAAGATGAGAGTACTTTTTTTTGTTTTTCGATATAATATTTATGTAATCCTATGTTAATGAAAAGAAAAGTCCAAGTGCAACAATTGAAAAAAAAAATATTTTCTTAAAGCTGCCTTTACTTCTTCAAAAAACTTAGCATTCTATTGGTTACATAGGAATGCTTCTTGCAGAACTTCTCATTTATGTCACGACTTCCTTACAATAGAGAACGGAATGAATGTGTTTCTCTTTATTCATTCTCTTGTCGTTATAAATTGAAGAATGAAAAGAAAGGTCGCTATTTGAGACAAACGTTTTTCTTTGTTTTGTCAATAGTTAAATATGTGACATAAAACCTTTGACTTAAATTCGTTATCTTATCATTCATCATATCCGCTTAATACTTGACTTTCTTCCGCTCTTGTGTATCGTTCAAAGTTCACATGTTAACAAAACTAACTCATGCTTCATCGACTAAAATAAAACAGAGACATAAAGTCATGTTAATGAAATGCATCTGACCATCTTTTACAAGGAAAATAAAATAGATTTCCTGGCTCTTTTGCTATTATAGATAATATCCATATTTAGTTTATAAATGAGAAAAATAAAACTAAATAGCAAACACACACAAAAATAAATGATTACATAGAAAAGACAATAGGAAACAAATCTATATTGACATTTGTACTGAAAATATTCAAAATAATGTATAAAACAAAACGTATTTTCTAGCTAATGCCAATTGAGATTAACATAGATATGCCATTGTATTTTTCAATCAACAAAAATAAGTTGTAGTTTTGATCTATGACTGCCATAGTTTTGTTCATGCAAAATATAATTCATAAAACGTTTCGGAATCCATTAAAAATTGAATATATTATTGATATTTTATGACTAAACATCTCGACTTTCATAGAATAATATATAGCTTGTTTCGGATTGCCGACCAAGATCATGAGAAACTCCATAAAATTCTTCGAAGTTGGATGGATCAAGTCGCTATCACAAAAATAACAAAGAAAAATTATATGAATGAATAAAATATTAAATCTACTATTCACTCAAGCTGCTAACTTAATAGAGCAAAAAGCTATAAAATGAATTTCTGCACTACTCTTTTTAAAGTTAACATTTTGTTTTGGGTAAATAAAAAAATACTCTTCAATGACAAATTAGTTTTATGAGTTCTATCATTCATAGATATTTTTCAATAACAGCGATGCTGACAATAATTCTCGCCTCTATATAAAGATTTAAATTTTCCATTGACTTAGTTTAACAATACTTTGTCAAACCTGACATACTCTTCATTAACATCAATAAATTCTATGCAAAATCACAAAGGTTAAAAATGGTAGCCGTTCGTTTCTGCACAAAAGACATCAATAAGTATGATTGAAAAAAATTCTCAAAATACAGTTGAGAATAAATTCATGAATGAAACAAGGCAGATACAACTATAGGTCTAGAATTTCATATTCTATTGAATGTATATTCTAACAGGATGCGAATTTATAAATCAGCTTCGAAAATATCCTTTATTGAGGTATAAATATGAAAATCTTACATCGACAGTTTCATCATCAAAAACAAGCCATGAACCATCTCGTTTAACGACAGCTATATAATGACCACGATTTGGTCCAATGCCACAATGAACAACCAATGAAACAAGATCATAAATACGATCACTATTTGAACAATCTTCGGACTAGAAGAGTAAAACAACAAGTCTCAATTGAACAGGCAATATTCATTTATCTAACCGTGTTCAAAAGTCGAAGTTCAAATGGAAACACAACACGATATGATAATTTTTTATATTGTTTAAATATTTCAAAATATTTAAAACGTTTTAAATGAAGTGCTAATATGCGTGGTAATTTTTTAATACACATTCTATTGAATCGAAACAAAGAATATGTATGTATATATAATGAAAAATTTGTCTTTCTTCTATAAACTCGTAAAACCTTTTCGTTGCTTCTTGTTTACTTCGACATGTTTCACAATAGTATTTTGATTCGCCCGATAATGTTTCAATATTACTAAATACTCGTAAACAAGTTGTTATTGATGTATTTTCTTCAACATCAATTGATAGATCAAGAAAATTTTCATCTTTACTATTCACCTGAAATTAAAATAAAACAATATTTTTAAATTGACAGTTTTTGTTCTACTATAAAGGTTTTTTGTTCGTTTCAATAAAATTGTTTGTGCATGCAAACGGAATCTTTCGTACGAAGCATTGTTCCGTTCGACAGTTCATTTCTTGTTCACGAGATACTTTTAGTACTTGAACAAGCCGCTAGGAAAGCTTAACTTTTTCGGAGAATTCTAAATGTGTTCGAGAAAAAATTTTCAGAGATGTTCTTGTCGTTTAAAGAGTAATTGATCAAAAGAACTGTTTGCTTTGAAAGTTTCTACTTAAACTTATAGAAATTCGATATGAAATCAAAAAGAAGAAAAAATTCCGTTTTAATTTTGTGTCACATTCGGAAAACAAACGGTTTTTTACTAACAATTCCTACAATATAAATTAATGTAGACCACATAGTCAAGAATCAATTAAGAGAAACGTTCAGGTTCATTAATATAAAGATTATCCATATTTTCCGAATTATATTGGCAAGATATGAGGGTTCAATATCAGTGTGTACTGTTCAAAATTTCAAAGACACATCACTCTTGGTTCTTTCCTGTAACTTTGATTAACAAACTGAGTTCCTAGTAAGATCCTGTATTCATTCACTTAAATATATATCAACATTTCATTGTAGAACTACATAAAAAGTTCTCTGAGCAGTTGAACACATGGTTTCCATACCAGGAATAATCTTCTCAATACTTCGTTCATGAAAACACGGTCGCACATATTATGCAGTTGAAGAAAAAAAAACTAGTGAGTAACTGAATATGTCTTCCAATCTTGTTGTATCGAACTACAAACAAATAACCTCAAAAGAGCCGTCTCTTGACGGATGATTTAGGCCTTATGGGATGTTTATAGATACGATAATTTTGACTTGAATTTTACTTGCAGATAGAATGATGGAACGAAGTCAAAAGGATACGTTGTGTACAGATGCTTGAAAACTATTGCTGAGAGTACAATTGGATTATTATAATTATACATCACAAAACTATATTTCATTTAGTTAATTTTCCTGTATGAGACATATGACGGAAGTTTGTACTAGAAATAGAATTTATCTTGAGATGCTTTTGAATTTCTTACATATTTTATTTACATATTAATTACTTTGCTTTTTAATCTAGTGAAATGAAATCTAAAAGAAAACAATAAAAGATGAACGAATTAACCGATGATTAGTACCTTATTGAAATTTATCATAACTTTATGAATCGAACATTTTCTCTTCTAAGGAGAATGTTCTTTGTTTTCTCCATGAAGAAAGCTTTTGACTTTTTTCAAGTTAGCAACCCCATGTAGTTTGTTAAGTGAAATATATCTTGATATCTCTGTAATTGATAGTGAAGAATCCTTTTATAAATCGGCTCCGGGTTGAGAGAGTAAAGTTATGTGCATACTGCTTTCGTCGTTATTTGGATAGAATACAAAATAACTTGAACTCGTTGGCATAAATGAGATTGAAGCGATTCTCTTGAAGTGACTGTTAATGAGATGAATGCTTTCTATTGATGAATCTGCCGACTGTAGAATCTCTCGAATGGAAACGCATTTTCTAATTTAATCAACACCTCATACTGAGATCGTTAAATAACTCATGATATGTTTGCTTTTATGAGAGCGATTCAACGATGAAGATAGAGAGGAAGAACTCGTCTTGTGATACTTTCTGTTTGACAATTTCTCACGTCTTTCAATTGAACGTCATATTGTGTAACTCCTATTTAATAAAATCCATGTATTTTAAGAAACTCAAACGATTTTAAAAAATAGAATTCAACTCTGACACATTCCGTCAGCATAATAAGTGGAATTTTACAATTATATATTCTCAGAAATTTCGTTATAGGACTAAACACATCTTGTTGCATTACCTTGAGAATCTTTTTGTTTTGCTCGGACTTCAAAATATCTATGAGTGAACAACTTTTACAGTGAGCGTAGTCTTGGTCTAAAATTACGATTTCGGTAAGAAATTTTTCTCCGATAATACCATCATTTCTCTCTCTCTCTTCTCCTTCTCGCATGACTTTAGATTGAAACAAATTGTTCAAGAAATTAATGTTTGTTCTAATAATTGACTACAAAGTCAATTAACTGAAAATACATCAATTCGACAGATTCTATGTTTCACACATGATACATGTTATGTGCAATGGGTCAAAGCATCCTTTCTCTCGGTTCTTTCAATTAGCTCTGATTCTCTATCTGAAAAAAACTTCAGCATAAACTAGTGCAATTTCTTGCACGATCGAATGCTAAATGCTAGATTTTTTTCTCTGAAAAATTGTATTTCTTAAAAATATCTTATCAACTGTTGAAACAATCTTTTTCGTTTTACCATTATGAAGAGATTGCCAGTAATAATTCTTCTCATTTTGAATGAATACTAAATTCTTCATCCGATGAAAAGAGCACTTGTACAGTAGTACACTCGTTCTTAGTCACACTCGTAAAGAAAACTAAATTCATTTTTGAATTGAAAGATTCAGCCGTACTGAGATAATGTTTGTCTGGTTGCGTGACAGTGATGTGCGTGAAGGAAATATTGATGTTCTCATTTTTCTTACATGCTTTTACCGATCATTTTTCAGATTAAAGATTCATAGAATTCATTTTTCTCAGGGTCCATGGACTAACTTAAGACGGATACGTTCTATATTAGTAAGTTCTAGAAACCTGGAATATTCCACAGTGCATACTTTTTTTATTTCGTCACCTCAATTTGCTTGTAAAAGACCGGGTTCATTGGTATGCCCTTTCGTTCAAAAAAAAGAAGGGCAAACACCTATAGAGAAATATTTGAAACTCATCTTCTGATTCGCAGCTTAATAGGATAGTAAATTATAAAATTGATCCATTAGATGAACCGCCAAAGAAGAACATGTTCCCCAAATCTAGAGGGTGTTCATTTCGTGTCATGGGTTTTATGATTTCTATGACAAAACTTCAAACAAACTGTCAGCGTCATCACTGAAGATTTAAAATATGAAACACGGTGTGATTATTGTTACTAATCATGCGGATATCACCTGGCTCCATTTATCTTGGGGTACATTCATTCATGTTTTTTTTGCCTAAGACTCTAGAATTGTAACAAGGAAACGACTCAGTCGCTTTCATGAGATTCCCATTATAAATCATCATCATTAATGGTGTATTGAAAGGGCCTGCTGTGTTCTGTGACAAATCTGGGAACTGTCTTTCATGGTGAAGGGAAGGAAAGTGGGCAACAATCGACATTTCTTTTCCATACAATTCAAAATCTTTTCCCAACCGTAGTTCATATATGAAAAGCAAACACTTCGGAGACAGACAAATGTAAATTATTGCTTTCTACAAAATACAATCATACCTCAGCTACAACTCTTTCTTTTCTACACAGTAGTTTCTATTCCTCTTATTCTTCTTAGGACTCAGAGAATAACTTTCAATTTGTGTGTCCCTTTATAGATATTTTTTTCTATACACATATCTACGATGCTCGAATTTTCTACATAGGCTTAGCATACGCCGTGACGGTTTGGCTATTAGAATATCAAAAGTTGTTCATTCTGTAAGGATTTTTTGTCTTTTGTGTGTCTGAAAGTGCATGATGATGATATCTCTAACTAGTCACAATCTATTTGCTTCTTTATTTAAATAGCTAAGTCAGTTTTGACTGTATCTTTTGACTGGGTCTAGAAGTACCACAACATTGACATAAGAACTTTATGAACAGTTAATCAGATAAGAGATAGCTATGAGGAACTATTTATTGTTTACTTGTGACAAAATTCTCAGAAGAACGATCGGCATGCGTAGAACTGCTGTCAAGTTCATTGATATTTCTAACGACATTATCAGAAATACTAATAGCACAAAATTTAGTTTTGAAATTAACGCAGTGAACCCAAAACGACGATGCATGCGTAGATTCAGCCGCATAGTTGAAGCAATCACGTGTTTGAGCATCTTTTCTTATCGGTGTTCTGACCAAATTAAAAGAACGAATGAATTCGTTCACTACAGAAAAGTTAAAAATGATCAGAAAGGAATGTCGGATAAATTCATCGTGAAAAATCTCAGAGAAATGGTTTGATTAATTATATACTTAAAACGAAATACTATGGAATCTTTTTCAATACCGTTTCACAGTTAAGGCATTTTGTTGTTGATACAAGTGTTCCTTGAAAGAGTTCATGGATCCATGTTTCTTCTGTCATAGAACAATGAACTGGACTTGTATCACGATCTGTGATCGATGGTGTTACACGTTTATGATGTTCGTCATTATTGATGTGTAGATAATTATTATTGACTTTACTTCGTTGCTTATCATGTTTTTCTTTTTCTTCTTTCTTTTCAGCTAAAATGAAATGCATTCAGTTAGCACACAAGAAAAACCAACCCAAGTAATTCTCTATTTACCAATAAGAATATCACCGCAAGTATTTAGTAAATGATTAAGAAATTCATGTGCGTCTTGTTGCATATCATTATCAAATGTGTCTGAAGAATGAGAGCAAATTTTTCAATTGATTCATTTATGTATTCAACATAGAATAAATTTACTGTTTTCTTTTCGTAGTTTGTTGATAAATTTTTTTGGTTGTAATGCACCAGTTCTTCTTCTACCGTTTATTATCGTATGAAATAAATCGGCAAGACACGTCAGTAGATTTTCTCTCTTATTTTTTTGTGTTAGACGATAATTTAAGACACGTTCTCGAAATGGTTTACAAAAATAAAGAGCTTGAAGCACCGAATTACAATAGCAGGTATTGCCAAACTAAAACATGAAGTAAATATTGGTGGTAGCTGAACTTCAACGATCATAACTTTCCATTTATGAATCCATGATATCTTTTTTAGGGTAGGCATGTGTCAATCAGTTCCATATTTGACTATGAAAATACGTCTTGTCATTTTCAGAAGATTAGCTCACAAGTGAAAATATTGTGTACGAAATATGGCATTAGATGCGATTTCTACGAAATCAACATAAGAAAAACAAACCATCACCCCTAAAAGGATTAAGTATTGCGTTCAGAAAAGATTTCAAACAATGACTTAGCTCTATAGAGCTTGTTTAGTCGGTAGAGATCTATGTCTGTTTAACTATGTTCGTTTTTTCTACAAACAAAAAAGAACAGTTCAGCGAACAAATATCAATGCTTCTTTCTTTCTCACAAACAATTGACTGCATCTAACTACTCGTGAAAAACAATCTAATTTTGTTAATTCGTTACTGGATATCTTCGCATGGAATACGATGTCATAATGCTTAGGGTTTGAGTTTCTTCTACGTCAACTGTTGTTATCAAACATTATTTATCTATATCATGGACCTACGAATTCAAGCCTTAGTCCACATTTGGATTGCATAGACACAGTCTAACAAATAATTTCGATTGCTAATATAGCAGTAACTCTTATATTGAGCATTGTTTCATCCCGATTTCCATTACAATATCAAGGTATCTATTTAAAAAGTGGGTTTATCCTTACTTTTCGGTGCTTAATAGAACCCATTAAGGCACAAGAAAAAATCTAAATCTTCCCTTGATCAATGCTCTATTGCTATGAGAATGCTCGTTGAGATTTCTTCGTCCGACGATAGAAGTATCCAATGCTCTTCGATTATTTGACTTTGTCTGATCGATTTTCGAACAGCGATTTGAAGAGACGCTCAAACTTCTACCGTTAAAAAACATTTCCACATTTTATGGCACCGACATGTCACCAGTAAGATTTTCAAAGATGGCCTGTATTCTGGTAAATTTCTTTCATAGTTGATATGTTCTTGCTGCTACTTGATTCATCGGCAATCAAGGTTGCATGTTTGTTAGAATTTGTTTTACTTCGAGGAAAAGTATTGTTGAATTTAGGAGCTATCTTGAATCAGATTTTGACATTAGTAATGCTTGGAACATCACATCGACGATACATCATATTCGATTCAGCGAAAACATTATTCGAAAAAGTCAGCACTTTGCATTTAAACTTGAACGTTTAAATTTTCAGCAAATTTAAATTGAATCCATGTTTTGTATAAAAAAAAGCAGGTGTTCCATGACTAAAACTACTGTATGTTTTTTACGATTCTATAAAGCTGAGTAGTGAAACTTGCATATACTGATTTCAATTGAAAATAAATGTGAAAACTGCTGACTTAAGTCTGAGAATTATGTGTACTTCAAAACGTGAATGAGACAAATCAGTCATTCTAGAATGTGTGTACGGAAGAAGTATCGTGGAAAACCTTTTTGGGAAACCCCAAAACTAGCGTTCATCTGAAACATACCTAGGCATTTGGTTTCTGGATGCAATTTTTGTGCATTTTCAAAACTTTTTCAGGCAATGTTTTGTTAGAAAGCTACGATTTGGTTCAAAACTAATATCAGATTCGGAACCAGCGTTAAATACTGAGTCGATTTATATATGTTGTGAATCATTCTGAGAAAAAAATGTTGTTTTTGAAAAAATCTCTGTACATCCGCTCAGGGATGGTTTGGTCAATATTGACAATTTTTTCGATAACTCAGCCATTTCTTGCCGGATCCTTCTCACATTCGAAGTCGACCTAGATATTGATGAGACAATTCTGTGCACAAAATTTCAGCTCAATCGAATGTATTTGTAAAGAGTTATCGTGTAAACGGACGGACGACCGGACACACTGACCGATTCTGGCGTGTGCTCCCTTTTTGAGTACACAAAAATGCTCGTAAGTGTTAGTTTTAACGAAAAATCGAATTGGCATTCGTATTCCTTGAGAGCACATCTTGTTAGCTATGTATGCTTTATCATTATTAGAAATTCTAGTTAGACTTCCGATATCGTCATTAAAAAAGCAAGCAATGTTATATTATATTATTGATCAATATATTATTCGATTATGTTTTTCCCATACGTACATTTACAAGACCAAGGTAGTGTTCATTGGAATTTGAATCGGCAATTGGATGACTAATTGTATCAGATGAGACGCCATGACCCTGAAAAAGAATTACATATGAAACTTTAGTCTAATACCAAACAGACAGACACACACACACAAGGATTTTACCATTTTAAAGCAAAACATTTGATATATTACAAAGAATCGCACTTTCGTGACATAACTAATCTGAAAATAAAAACACAAAATAATAAATACTGTTCACCATAAAAATAAAATAGTATCATTGTTAAATAATCATATTTTGACTAGAATATTTTAATGCTGAACGAAGAGATTTTAATCGGTGGCCGTTCAATGTAAACTTTCTCCAAAGAATTATTTGACATAATGAACATATAATTGATATCATAAGAATAATAGTAAATAAAGATGGGACTCGTTGATCACTGAATATATAAAACAATTGTGAGCTTATTATTGGTGCTAATGTTTGACCAGGTTTTGATAAAAATGTCATAGTACCAAACATTAATGTTGGTAATGGACTCATTCTCTTATGTAGATATTGATCTTCATCAATTAAATCTGTTATAATCAAATCAAATAATTTGCATATACCTTCTGTAAACATTCGATTACTGGAAAAAGTATAGAAAACAATTCATGTGTCGTTTTTCGTTTTCTAGATTGCATATTTACCTAATAAGAAAGAGACAAATTAACCATGTTGAATTATTCCCTTGAAGGAATAAATAAATGGTAAAGAATAATTTAATATAAATTAAAGTACGAATGACATTGTAGGTGCCCTGTGATTGACATGAATAAATAAAATATATATTGCTTATATGTGGAATAAGAAATGAACTGCCTAACAATAGAACTAAAAAGAGAAGTAGGAAAACAGAGCGATAAAATTTTACCAAGAAGAATTGAACCATAGGAAGATGATGAAATAAATATATCCAGAATCAATGGAATAGAATTACTATTGAAATGACAATGGAATACCTAAACGAGAAAAATATTTGATTGTCTATGTAAACTAACTGTTTTTTATCGTAGTCGAAAAACAAAATGCCTTATTTTATTTTAAGGTCAATACGTACGTTTTCTCTTTATTACCATCGAACTTATTAGCATGGATAACTAAAAGCTGCACGCATACCGTTTTCTATAAACGGTTCGTGGAATAGTCATGAGAAAAATATTTTATTTATTCTCCTTGCGGCATACTTTGAAGAAAATGCCTATAATCGAATTGCTCTGTGAATACTCATTTTCAATTCATTACAATGCAAAATTCCATGTCTCATACGTGATCACTCGACGGCAAACAAAGGTTTTTCTTCTAGATGGCTTGCACCCTCATGTTCTTACGTTGATTTATTAGCAACTTTTTACAATCCGACACATGTAGCAATAGTGAATGTTCGGCTTGCTTTGCCGAACTGCCATGAAATAGTCTGCATGTTGGATACAAATAAATGTTGAAGCTAATACTGATTCGATGTATATATTCTACAATAGGTTTTACTTGTTATCATCGATGATGAAACATGTTGATGAACGTTTCTCTTTCATATACATAGATCTTGACTACTCGATTTCTATTGCAATATAGGCGAGGTATTTATATTGAGCATCAAAGTTAAATACTATCAAAACAGAACCTTATAAATTTAGACAAACTTTTACAGAATTCTAGCAAATATTCACAACAACTACTGAATCTTGAGCAACGGAACTTTCATTGCCGACTAGAAAAGTTTTGTTTTAAACTCCTATGTGCTTATAAATCGTAAATTATTTTTCGAATGTTTTTGAGTTTTCTCTTCATGATTACAAGGAATTCCTTTTTCCGTTAGTGCTTTTTCCAACTCTGAAAACTAGGAGTGTTGTATTATTTTTATAAAACGGCAGAAGACATGATCATCATTTTCTCTGTAACATAGTTAAATTCTATGAAAACAAATATGACATGAAAAAATACGAATGAATCCTCAGAAGCTTAATCTCGTTGAACAAACTAATGAACAGGTAGTAAGATTTTCTAAATTGTAAACGAGACTGGTGAGAACAAAAGAAAACAAACCTAGAATGACATTCATGTCTACTACCAACAGTATTCAAAATGAAAATGCAATAGGGCAACTGCATATCTGTTAAATACGATGAATCATCAACTCTCGTATCAACTGAGAATAACAGCAACGAATCATGCAATTTGAATCGTCTTTCATAATTATCGATCGGAATGTTGAGTTTGATAATAAGAAAGCCAATTCTTGTATATTGCAATAAGTTAAAGTATCAATCGCTCGAAATAACAAGAAAAGTAAATTGATGTAGAAAAATAACTATTTGAGAGTTCAAGTAACTCGATTACGTTTTATAATCTGATGAGATATGAACTCGATAAACGGAAATGCTCCATCTTTCGAATTGGAAATAAGTATCCGACTGATTGTCGGGAATTTAAATTCATAATCAAGAGGTATTGGCGTGACGTTACTGAAAATAAATAGAGCTGTATAAAAACAACAGTCCATTCTATTGATTGTTCATTGCGTAAGTCACTGCACAACCATAAAATCTGCGTACATCTATTTAGTGATGCTCTGCATCATTCCTGTGCGTTGAAGAGACGAAATAGATACTATGTGAATGAAACGAAGCCTCAAAGAACATAGAGACAACATATATAGTTAATGGCACAATTTTAGAGAGCTCAGGAACTGATCGACAACACCCTTATGATTATTCTCCATACCAAAATTGAAAAAAGATTCGTAAAGACAAACGGGTGTTCGAAGGAATCTTTTCTTAAATGGATGAATTCTATACTTCTAGCAATGGACATCTTTCTACAAGTTATACATACATACTTGAATAAGATTTACTAGACTAAATATGACACAATTCTTATGTTTATGTATTTTAAATATGAATTGCCAAAAATTGGGAATTTGCTGTTGAAAGATGTCTCTTTGAATAGATCTAAATGAAAATATTCTTGGTAATTAAGAACACGAAGCAGCTAGTAGAATAATCTTACTTGATGTTATACCGATATAAAATATTTTTCATTGATTGAGTGACAACTATAAATGCAAACATAATTATAATCGTGATAATCGTAACGAACATTCGAAATACTCGAATATCTAATATATCCCAACAAAGATATGATATGAAAAGTGGCAATGAGCCTAGAAATAGAAAATGATGATATTCGTTTATCAGCCAAAGAAAAGTTCACATGTCTATTTATCGATACCTAGAATATTACCAATAGCACTAGCTGAACTTAATGTTTCTCGTTTATGAAGAGAAATATCGATTAATAATGAATTATAATTTAAATCAATCATTGTTAAAAATGTATCATACAGGCATAGACTGAAAACGAGTTGTAAACCAAGTAATGATGAGTTTATATGAACGAATGGATACCAAAAGGAGAGTGATGATAAACAAAATAAAGGCCCGCATAATGTCAAATAATTTAGACGATGATAAACACATAATATATATCGATCAGACAACCAACCAAACAAAGGATCATTTAAGCTATTCCATATAAGAAATAAACTTTCAGCTATCAAAAATGAGTATGAATTTATTTTATATATTGAAACATATGTTTGAACGTAATAAACAACATGTATATAATGAATTGATGTTTTAAAAAATGATAATAAACTATATAGAATATAGATTAATTGATTATTAGTCATCTTAAATAAATAAAGAAATTGTTTTAGCCATTATAAAATGATTAGATTTCGAACATTCATAAACGTCGAGTTCTTTCTTTCACATTTCATCGCTTCTTTTTCTCTTTGAAAGTCAATCAATCAAATATCGAATTAGTCTGACAAAATGAAATTTCAACTGATATTGGGTACACAGATAAACATCCTCATGTTCCAGAATTCCGGAATTAAATTTTGTGTTAGGAAATAAGGAATACTCTTTCAATACAGCAATTTTTTATCGAGATTTTCTCTGTTCTTTTGGCCAGACGATTTCAATCTTCTGAAAAACAAACCTCTAATTTTGAAAAAAACGTACTTACAGTTCAAGTTTTAATATTACTAGATTTTCAGAAAAACTGTTTCGGTGTTCGATGAAACACTAGCCTCTCTGACTACAAAAATTTACAATACATATGTCTGAATATCGACGAAGACGTTTCAAATGATTGACTTATCCTTCATAATACATTTTTTTAAGAATGGAATTCGAACAAATTTCACTAAAAATCAAGATCTTTCTAAGTAATTGAACTGCACTATTCTCAAAAATGCTCGAAGAACCGAGTTTCAGGAATTGAATAATATTTTTTACTTTGTCAGATCAACGAGCGGTGTTAACAAGTTCAACTTCATAGGTTATTAGACTATTCTCATTAATCGAAAGTATCTTATTTTTGATTGGAACCTAACTCAAAGCAATACTCTACAAAAATATTTTACTGTTGCACAGTTCTTGTGATCGATATTCACGAGAAGACAGACTCTCTGAGTCGATGCCGACGATATGAGTTCATGTTGAATGTACTTCGTAGAGAGTATCAGTAAGAATGCAAGAATCTGTACTCATATACTAGTTGCAGTCTAATAATAACTGTTTGGCGAACTCGCTGTTCAGAACTTTTTCCATAGTGAAATTGAATGAATGTTAAACTAGAATGCAATTTTCAAGCAAACATAGTATTTATCTATTGATATATTAAAACTTTTAGATAAATTCGTTTTTTTTGTGACAAGTGACTTTAGTCGAAAATTCGATGTCTCAATAGATGAGGACTTTCTATGTTGAACTTCTCAAGCCAGTTTAAGAATCATTAAAAGTCGAGTCAGTGAAAAATTTCCAGGGCCGAAATTTGATGAGACCCTTAAATTTTCATACGATACGTAAAACTAGGTCGAAACTTTTGTAAAATTATAATGGCTCGTTTTCGAAAGTTCAAGGAAATGATCTCTCTCTTCATATTTATAATCTTATTAAGACTGTACTATAGACACTGTATGTTTTTAAGTGGCAGATACATGTGTCGTACTTGCTAACCATGACAAGAAAAGCACATTTAAGACAAAATATATTGATCCTTAGCATTATACAAGCATGAAGAAGACAAGAGAACTTTAAGTAGTATTCTTTTCATGTGTCAATGTAAAACCTTGTTGTGCTAAGGAATCGTTTTTCTTCATGGGTGAATTTAATTGTGACGCCTATGTTTACAATTTAATGACAACATAACTAATTATTTGATCGAAGTAAATGAACGTAACCGAAGCTCGGTTCTAACAGATCTGAAAATTTCGTCTACACTAAGTTTAAGTCTGATTTGCAAGTATCTATTCCAAAGAATTTGAAAAACCATTTCCTATTATTATAGTCAATGTAAAAATCGACTGCATTGTTTTACTGAGAATAGTAAGAGTACTCATAGGGTTTGAATATGAACTCTGCCAACCTAACGAACTCTACTACGTTCTAGTATAGATGGTATTTATCTATTCTTTGTGAAGTTGTTAGCAATATAAAAATCTAGTCCAACGGGTCTACATTGCTCTAGTGACAAATGAGCGATTCAAGGAATAGGTTTTTTAATAGTGAAATTTTAACATGTCATCGTCGCCGGTTCGAAAAAATAAGAATGCATTACAAGTATTATCGATAAAGTCAGTATTTACTGTTCTTACGCTAAAGTGTCGAAAGCAATGAATATGTACCGTATAAGTCAGACAAAATCCCTTCGGATGAACTACTATTGTGATTACTTTTATTTGTGAATAGTCAAGCATATATGCGACAGTATTACACCAGTTTTGAGATGAATTCACATTTATGAACTTAGTTAAGAGTTCGAGAGAGTTCACAATGAAATGAAATTGCATTTTAAGAATCAATGTTTTACCATCGTTCTGGTCTGTATATGAGCAGAACAATAAGCATTAATCGATAGAAAAACTCAAATTGCTAGCAATTTCAACTTAAACCTATTCAAAGCTTTGTACTAAAGTTAACTGTTTAAGATCGCCAGGTAATCTTAAAAGATCAGATTTGATTACCAGACGTAAGAAGCCAGTCGATAAGAACGAACAATCTAATCATGTGACTACCGAAAGCTTTATTATATAAGTTCATCCGATCATCTTTGATTCATTGTTTTAGATGTGATACTATGCACCAGATAAATTACAATTCACCGTATCGATGCAATCGATGCAGGAGCACTGGTATTTGCTTCTTGTTTCAATATTCATTTACTCTATAATCATCTGAAAAACGAACACAAACAAATAAAATACATTGATGAATAGAATTTTCTTCTTTTTCAACATGAACGAAAAGTAAACAAAGTTTACATAAGAAAAAAAGAAAAAAATGTGACTTTTTTCTCTGCCGCGAACATTATTCTCGATGTCGATTTCTTTCAAATACGATCGGACGTGAACATAATGCACAATTTTTTGTTGCATAAAATGCTTTTTGTAAACATTTTTGATGAAATATGTGAGCGCATGGTGTCACACATGCAACACCAGATGTTAACGTAGTGTGACATATCGAACATATATCATTATATTGTTCAATTTGTGTTTTTGTTGCTAATGGTAATTGATTAACATTATTCCAGGCGGATTTTCGATTTTGAATTATTTGCCAACCACGACGAAAATTCTTGATTATATTTAAATATGCATGTATAGCAAGCATCAATGCACGTAACGCTCCTCGAGATTCAAAATAAAATATATAAAAACCATTTAAAAGAAGAAAAACACCAAGAATAAATTCAAAACATGATGATATCGCTTTTATCAGAAAAATGTACTCATCAAATGAATCCGCACTTGATAAACGATAATGTGCATCAAGAACATAAATTGTAAATTGAGCAAGTGATGCTAACAGTCGTACGATTAATTCTAATGAGAATGCTGTTACAGCTAGAAGCCAAGTTGAAACTGTTGTTAAATGCCATAGAATAACAATATCAGTTATTACTAACAATAGAGTAGACAAACATGTATAGACATGTCGATGATGATAGGAACGAATCAAAGATGATGAATTCAACGACTTTGAAGTTAGACTAAAACAAATGTCAGATATAAGTTGTATTTCTAGTTAAAGTTAAACGAAGAGATTGCATACATTTATTGTCAATCATTGTTGACACTTAAGAATGAATCTAAAACTGTTAGGGAAGAAAATAAGTGTGCTCCCGTGTGAAAATAGTTCAGACATGTCATTGAATGCTTTGAAAGATTCCTTTGACAGGTCAAACACACATACCTGTGATATCACGGTGATTCTATTGAGAAACTTGTTGAATTTGTTTATTGTGTAGATCAAGAAATGATTACAGAATGGATTTTTCTCTCAGATGTTTGATTTATTTAAATTTCTTTTAGAGGATGGGCGTAGGGGTCTTAGTGATTCACAGATTTCCTCACTGTTACTATAGATAAAGTACCTAAAACTATAATTGACGAATGGTGTGACAGTGTGACTATTGAATAACATGAATAGCCCTAAATTCTACCGGCTAATTCAATACATAATTGGAAAATAAGCATATGTTTAGGAAAGATCTCTAGTTGGTAGGGGTTGCCGAGCTATCTTGGAAGCATTTTCTGGGCTTTGTCATAGGGAAAGAGCACAACATTCTAATTCTCATACACACGCATTGATTCCTCGCATTGTAATTTCATTGATCCAACATTTTATCAACAACATCTTAAATATTCACTCGTAACTAAATTAAGAACCAAAAGTTCAATATTGATTTTTACTTCCAGGCCTGTTGGCATCATTTTCTGATGTTTTCCCAGGACGAAACATCACGGTTGTACAAGTCGTTTCTGTAAATTTGCGAACACTAATTTTTATATCTCGACTTAGATATTCAATACCGTCTTCGAACTCTCTGGAACACATCAAAACACGCACTCATACCAAACAACGGACAAATTTAAGATTAGTACTCTTGGTTGCCTTTTTTCAAATAGAGAAAAGTCGTGAATAGTCTATGCGCCATACTGTTCATAAATTTTCACCCGTTGTTTTGTTTTCTTCTCGGAAGTCACTTTCTTGTACTCATTTTCTACTGCACCATCGAAAAGTAAACATTATTTTTCATAACACAGAATAGATTAGTCCATAGGACAGAATGATTTTAATCTAGATTAGACTTGAGCTGAAGCAGACCGAATAGCTTGCCTATCTCAGAAATCTAATCCATATCTGATTAAGCAAGATTTCACACATTCAAAGGATGATTAGTGAAGAGAAAATGATTACGGTACAAAAACCAGAAGATTCTTGCTTTGAATGCAGCGTAACCCAATCTTGATCTCTTTTTGTTTAAGCCTGTCCATAGAACTGATGTTCCCGCAACAATATGTTAAAATATCGATGTCGTTCATAACGAACTACTCTGAATGTTTTGTTTCAAGGTTTGAACTTTGGCCAAAGAAATCCATAGTGGGCACAAATTGTTGCATTAGTTAGAAAAATACAAGAGGCGAAAAATTCTCAGAGATATACGAGAGCTGGTTTCCTCTTATCTTCACGCAGAATAATGATCAAAACTGATAGTAACGACAGAATTCAACTGCACTAAACAAGTAATAGAAAAGAAAATTTCAATTTCAATTTGTTTTGATAATTTTATGGATATGAACTCCAATTTTTTAAGTTTCGAAATTATTCAAAAATTTCTTCTTTACTTTCGTGCGAATTACATTTTAGTGCTTGTATTTGGTTATAAATATCTATGCTAGCGGATAAATAAATCAGAAAAATTACTTAGTGCTGTTTTCTTCTTGATTGCCTTCATGTTGTTGTTGTTGATTTTCAACTGTTTCATTGATTACCATTCTAGTTGTTACAGTTTGCATAGCTACTTTAAGCAGTTGTGGTTCGAGTATTGTGTGAAGAAAATGAAATAGAGCAACGATCAACAGACTGAATGCTTTTAATAAAGGTACATGCCGTCGATTAAGATCAAGTCTTGTTATATTTGATTGAAACAATAAAAGAAAAAACATAACACCAACAACGGTACCTATTTGCTCCACATCTTCTGTCCACAGATGAAGTAGACGAAATAAACGATGTGAAATACTTTTCATTAAGTAAGATATAAGACAAGCCAAGCCAATCAAACTAAAATGGAAGTCAAAGAAAAAAGTAAAAGCGTTGACTGAAATTGTTAGAAAAACTACATTGAATGAGACTGCTTGAGCATGATTTCTCAACGTAAACATGTTCGTTCGCGATATTCGAAATTATGATTCCTACGACGTACAAGTAGAACAAAGAAAATCTTCTTTCTTTATACTACTACAGAAGACTCGATTACAGAACCCTCACTAGTTTATCGATTTGCATTCAGAATTACATTAATGTCATGAATTGTTCTGAATATCTTGGAAATCGTTCGAATATCTAGCTGATATCTAACGAGATAATGTTGTTTTATTCAAATATTTGTAAAATTGGAACTGTCTCCCTTCGAAACGATGATGTTCGATTAAAATTTAAATCATAGCTCAAATAATTAATGCAGAAAATTTTTAGTCGTTTCCATTTGAATGTGAAGGATGTAAAAAAAAGGTGAGCTAGCAACTAAGAAAAAGACATAGAGAAGATTCAAAATATGTATACACAAAATTATTCTCATTATGAGATACGTGGAATCAAATACTAAATCTTTCTATTTCCATGACGTAATCAAATTATACACTCTTGAAAAGACATTTTTAGAAAGAGTCATGAGAAGATTTCTAGATTTTTAAACAGATTTATCCCAGCATTACTTTCACCTAGCGCATCAAACATAACAAGAACAAACCTAATACAAATATTGATCATGTTACTAATTCTATGTATTACAGAATGCTTTTGAATGAGAATTCGAGTAAAATTTCTTGTAGATCACTGCGGCAATCAAGTCATGTACTTATAAATTAAGAATTGTTTGTTTTTCAAAAGCGTCAATTATATAAGAAGAGCTAGTTTTAATGGATTCGAATTTTTCGTTTTAACTATGAAAAAAGAACCTTTATCTATTTTCATTAAGTTCAATCAACTTCTACGCATCGCATTCTGACCGATGAAAGATCAATAAGATCAGCAAACAGCACGATTTCAATGGGCATAGGACGAAACATACTTTAATGGAATCTTTGATTCTACAGAAAATGTGACTTATTTATTCATTCTCGTAAATCTGTAATAAAATAATTCATATTCATGTTCATAGTTGAAAACTTAACTACATCTCAGATTTCAATGAAGTAGTATTTTCGTTATCAAAGTTTATTCACTTGATACATATTCTCTTGTACAGCGTAGTTTTCATATCGATCCTGTCTTGTGAATCAGAGGAGCTTCTTGATAATTTTATTCAAACACCAGATGTGAATTGAATAGCCTACTTGACTTTCATAAAAAAACAACGTTGATAATTTTGACTTAATCAATCATACATTGTTCCAATTCAATCAATACAAGATTTCTTTTCAAATGAATATTCAGTTCACTTTTATGAGAATAATAAACTGAACTGATAGAAAGAAGATGATCAGTAATTTCATTTTTTTCTGCTCATAGGTAAAATTACGGCTAATTTCTTACGTAAATAGAGTTTCTGTTCCATAGAATAAACTTGTAAAATAAATTGTTTTAACTAATGTTTCATTATAATTCATCTGTCTATCATTTAGAAATGCACTACCGTTAATATTTGTTACATTCATATTTAAGGTTTCATTTGATACATATGGATTTGAATATATTGTTCTCACACCCAATGGTAAAACAATAATTTTCGTTAACCAAAATATTTTCAAAAGTTTAGTTATGTGTATGCGCGTTTGTAAATAATTGATTAGTGTTTGTATGCCGAAATTTTCATACAAATGATAAAGATCCTGAATAAATCGATTACGTATCAAATTAAAAATTGTCTCTTGATGACAGACAAATAATTCTGAAAGATGGACAAACGTCCATATCGTATAATAGTATTTTAATATTGATACATTATAATCTTTTGAGATAAAATAGCGTGTACCAATGAGTATAAATGGTGCCATATGGCATAAGTATGCTTGAATTTTGTAAGCACGAACACGTGGACGCATATTTAACATTTGAATATATATGGACGCTAGTATGAACTGTAGAATATACGTATTTATGGATGATGAACTTTGAATGTCTGTTTTATAACTCATTTGATAGTCAAAATAAATTACAAGTAATGATACGGTATAACTGTAGAATATCACAAGCCGTTTATCAGAGCATAATAATAATAGTGTCAGTAGAATAAGACCTAACGAATAGAAAAGATAAATTGACTTCAATATAAAAGCACAAGAGATCTGCTTAGTAATTTTATAGAATGAAATATTTTGTCTAGAAACGTTTTCATTGAAACTGTCTCCAGTGAATAACGACTATCATTTTCTTTCAAAGCATTTTGTCAAGTATACACTTAAAATCAACGCATGGTTCATTGTTCACATACTCTGCTCTAGTGTTAATAGTGAAATAAAGTACGTTTTCCTCAATTATTCAAAGTTTCAAACTTTGAGATTAATACTGTTCATTCTAAAAAAACACAATTTTTATTTGATATAGATGTTTATCAAACAATTTTGACGATTTACATCAACTTTGACTTGAAAAATTAGCAGGTTTTATGAAAATCTGAAAAAATTTTCTCCATTAATATTCTTTTGTTTGTGCATCATAGAATTCATCAGCCCAGTTCCATTACAATCAAGCATTTAGTTGATGTTCGTAAGAGAACGTCCAGATTCTCAGCATGTCGGAATTTCGACTGTAAATCAAGTTTTTCTTCTATTATCTAAAACATTACTTTTATAGTTACGGTGTCATTTTTCTTATTTTCTTCTTTTTTCCCTTATAAAAACTAAGAATTTAATAGTTATTCCGCTTTCATTCTTATGTTCTCTTCGTTTCAAACAAAAAAGAATTAATTCTCGACAATGGAGATCCACAGAATATCTCGAGTTATTGAAGATTATATGTACGAACCTTGTTAGTTGAATGTCTCCCCGAACATTTTGATAGCTAGCAGATCATGTTAAAATTGTTTATCCCCGCAATATTCTGTCATTCGGGTTAAGATCGCCTTTCGATTAAGACGTGTTGAAGTCAAGCTAGTCTTTAGTTTCTGTGGATCAACAGATGCTTAAAATGTTATATTATTTGATTCAAATCAATATTTTTTCCACTCCTTCTTTAGAAATCAGGATTTACAGCTGACAATCGAAGTACAGAAGAATGAGTCTTAAACTAATGAGAAAAGCATTTGTCATGTGATATGACACTGCGGATAAAGTTTCATAGTGTTGAAAAAGAATTGACAAGGCATATTCAACGTACATATGGAAAGAAAAGCGCAAATTCTTTCTTGAAATTTGATTGATATGAATCTATTTTTCCACCATTCTAATAAAATTAATCTATCGATTATATAGGAGACATACGACAGGCTCATATGTCAGTTGTATCACTGTTAAAAATAGCATGTACATGATAAATGGTTTGTTGACTAGTCAATTAATTTTGAAAAGAAACTATTCTTTTCAAAATGCCTTTTCTACTCTACATATGCAGTATTAGTTCAGAAAAATTGACGAAGACTTAGAAGGGTTGTACATCAAAACCTTATAGGAGTTGTCTTGCTGCATTTTTTTAAAATTACTATGTAGGAATTTCGAAATGAATACATCTTGAATCAAGTCGACATAACACTTGCTAATGAATCAGATTATCGTCTTGAAATTGATCGGTTTAGGCATCAGTACATTTTGAATTTTTCAAAGTATCAATAAAAGCTCGTGCAGCATAATCCATGGATGAATTTCATTGCAAGAGAGTCACTGATAGACAAATAAGAAGACTTACATGTGTTGCTTTGAAATCCTGTTTGGATGGTCTTTTGCATCTCTTTCAGAAGTGATTCACACAGCTAACAAAATGTAGCTTATTGCTAATACTTTCTCTGCAATTCGGTCCATTCAAAGGGCTCAACTGGGTACACAACAGAAATTTGAGTATTAAAACTAAGAGTTCTCATAAAAGCTTTTACTTACAAACTTTATAAAACTAAACAACGATATACTCTAATAAGTAATCATTCTATCGATCTACAGTCTAAATTTCTCTAGTTCAAATTCGACGATCTTTTCCATATCGTTGTCTTTTATTTCTAACAGGGACAAACATGGCGTTAGCAACATATGGGAATCAGTTGATCTCGAATGTTTTTAATCATATGGGAGTTATATTGTTTTATCATACTCTCACGAGATGTGCTGCATTTTTAAATAGATATCAATAGAGTATGTGTCTAGTTTACGATAAAATCATTATCATGAATTAATCGTCAGTTTCAAAATGAATAGCTTAGTATTTTACCTAGAATAGGTACAACAAGTACTAAATAAAACTTCAGTATCATGTGACATAAAGAACTGTTTAACATATAACTGATCGGTTGAAGATATAAATAATTATTATGGTCAATAATATGAACTACGTATTCGAGTAAGTATTCCACGAATGATGAGAATTTTTCGGTTAACAGATAATCATAAATAAGTATAAATGGAATACGTAATAGACAATATTGTATGTAAATAATCGTTTGTTGTGGGATGACTCGTTGAAAGTGTTCAGTAAATGTTCTACGTCGTGATGCATCTGTTGACCAAGAGTTAAGGAAAGAATCACCTACAACGTGCTCATCGTCATTGTCCATTTTGTTTCTATGCAGGAGTAGAAAAAGTGAACGTTGAGCAAACTATATTTAAACACAACATGCATGGAAACATGAAGAGAGCGAGAAAGAAAATTTATTGGTGTAATAACCGACCAACGAAAAGAACATTAAAAGGATAGATGTCTTAAATAGACGACAATTCATGAAGGGAGGAAAGTGCCCCAAGTGAGTAAAAGACGGGCCAAGTGACTGGTCTTTTTTCTAGACATGTCGGCCCGTTCTATCTAGTCTTTGTCTCAAAATTGACTAGTCCCAATTTCTAACCGTCATACGTACGCGTCCTGATACTTTGATTGAAGATCGTCATAAAACAGGATAAGACTAGACCTTTAATCAAAGGAGACCCGCTTGGGATTTTGAGTCTGTTTATATACAAAATGACTATCTAATATGCAGACTAGTCGTGGAAGCGGACTTTTTGAGACAAAGACTATTCAGGACGGATGAGAGGGACACCCATCCAGAAATGATATAAAATTGAAAAACTAAGGGCATCACCCAGATCGATTAAAACGAACACCGTTACGGCGTCGTTTACGGCAGTGAACGGCAAGGATTCGGTGTAATTACGACAGTTTACGATGAAAATACGGCTCGTTACGGCGTCGTATTACCCCGTTTTAACAGGGGCAGTAATACGGACGTATTTTTCCGTACCGTATACGGAAATGTAAACGGCCGCTAACGAAGTATTACGGTGGCCGTTCATGGATAGTATTCTGTATTGTGTACGGCAATAATCGAGCTGTTTCTCTGCAGTTTTTTTGAGACCTCGCTCCACGTTTTTTACAACGGAGAAAAAATTTTTAAGATCAAGTTTCAATTTATTTAACAAAATGAAAATAAAAGAAATGAAAATAAAAACAATAGTTTTCAGTAAAAATTAAATACATGAACGGTTAAAAAAAATTCAATAAATAAAAAGTTTGAAAAAGCAAAGTAAAAATAGAATAAAAATATAATCTGAATAATTAGATAAAAATTCAAAAATTAAGCAAGAATTGAAATAAAATGAAATCTAAAATAAAATAAAAATTTTAATATAGTAAAAATCGAAGTCAAATTAAATCTAAAATAAAATAAAAATTTTAATATAGTAAAAATCGAAATCAAATTAAATCTAAAATTAGATGAAAATTAAGTAAAGTAAAAGAATAAATTTTATTTACTTTGACTAGACTTTAGACCCTCATATAATCTAAACGAAAATGAAATGTACAAAGAAAAGAAAGTATTTCTAACTGTAATCACATACATACAGTGATTGGTGTAATTCATGCGCATATTACAGAGTAGGAGAGAGGGCGCTGTGATTCATGCGGAGAAGAGCGGAATAAAAATAAAACACAATAATAGGTACAGTTCGAAGGAGAACTAAGAAAACGAAAGTTAGCATCCTAGTAAAATGTTTTCTCAGATGGTCTGGCATCATACGGAAAATAGGATCACAATACGGGGGTTTGCGATGACCGTTACTCTATCGTTTGCAATGGTCCGTAAACGACCGTCCTAAATACTGCCGTATTAGCCGGTGATACTCTCGTATACGATGCTTTGTTAACGATCGTCCATCACGACCATCGTATTTCACCGTAACTATGTCGTTTACGACCGTTTACGGATCGTTCTGATTGACCTGGGCAGAGACGAAACTTAGGACTGGCTCTAGTCTCAAGTAGTGGACGAGTCCAGGCTAGTCTAAATGGAATTATATAAGGATGAAGATTACATTCGAACATGAATACTGGTATATAACTTACCCAACGTTTCGACTATTGAGCCAGATGATCAAGAGATCAATTTCTACGTGTTCATAATCATCCTTAGAGGCTACTTAATACAGTTTTTCTCAAAGTTTTATAAGTTCTCATATAAATAAAAAGTTTTATTCTACGGAATACGAGATTATTTAGACAACATCAAACAAAATAAATTTAAAAAGTTTTATATTTATTGAGAAAGTGTCTTTTAATTAGTATAAACTAGCAGCAATTAATTGCATTAAAAAATACGTTATAAATGCGAAAATGAAAAAACTATTAATACTGAAAAGAAATTCGATTTTTTCATATTATGGTTTAGGTTAGCTTTAAATTCAAATCACTGTCTTCAGCTAACAATTTATTCAACTTTTCTCGATTTAACTTTATTCTTAAATTCAAGATAGAAATTATATTTTAAAATGAAACAGAATAAAATTATGATATAAAAAGATTTAAATTATGTCTAGTTTTTTTTCATTAAATTTAGTATGCATAATAATTTTAAAATATATAAATTAGCACTCCTCGCTGCAAGATAAATACCCATGTCGCCTCTTTTTTTGCAACTGCGCCGCAGTTACGCGCAAAGCCAATTTTACGCCGTAATTATGCGTAACTGCGCCGCACTCATCGTAGTGAAGGTCTCTATAAGAAACTACGCTTACTGCGACGCAGAACAACGTAACTGCGTCGGAGTGATCGCATCGTACAATCCGTTGTACACGTAACTGACCAATTATAAATGATTCTTCCTTATTTATAATTGGCCACACTCGAGCACTAATACTTAGCCACAGAAAATCAGTATAAATAGCAGTGCTCGTCACATTTTCGTTCATAAATCATTTTTCTTAAAATTGTAGAATACATATTCAATTTTTTTAAAAATTTGTTTTGATTTAAATTTTTTTAGTT
>OENT01001284.1:39317-49542 GCA_900239685.1 Rotaria macrura | reverse complement strand
ATGAGTCGAAGAAGGGGATATTTTCAAACACCGATGTAGAATGCAATCCAATGCAATAGCATTTCAAAGGATTAAAACTTGAATATATGGATCTTTCCGAAGTAAGGAATGCTCAAAAAACTGTCCGTTTCTATCGACCTTTATACATGCATAAAGTGTTGAGACAGCTCTATAAATTTACAAAGAACTCAAAGCCATGTTCTACATAGAAAATATGAATACAGGCTCATATAGACCTGTATTGTCTTGTATATCCTTCCAGTAGCAATGTTCTTCATTTTTATCCACTGTTGAAGGTATTACGATGAATACAGGCAGGAATGTCCTTTAAAAAATGTCCTTTACGAAATGTCTTTGGGATATGGTCCTCGGAAAAAATGTCCCTGAAATTTGGTCCTTCATAAAATGCCCTTCAGGAAAAATGTCCTTCGTGAAAAATGTCCTCGGGAAATGGTCCTTTATATGAAAAAGTCCTTCGTCGTCAATAGGGCTGTCGGGTTAGCATTAATATTTAAAAAAAGCTAATACTTTTGTATTATAGTTAAGAAAATAACTTAATGCTGCACTGCTAGTGTTAAAAAATAATTTAATACTTTAGTGTTAGTATTGAATTAAAATTAGCATTGAAAAGGCATTATTTATAACACATTTTTCATGATCATTAGTATTAAATAGTGATATTTTTAATATTAATACTAATTCAAATTAATGTGAAAACTTAAAACTATTTTTTTAACACTAACACAAAAGAATTAAGTTATTTTTTTAACTCTAATGGAAAAACATTAAAAAGAGCATTAGTTAATACGATGCTAGTGCTAAGCCGACACCCCTTGGTCGTCAAATGTTGTTTAAACATAATGTTGCTAAAATGTAGATGACGCTGTGGTTCAAACATACTCCGAGAGATATTGAAGTTTGGAATGAAACCTCGTACAAAACGATCAAAGTCCAGAGTTTCTGAACAACGAACCACAGAATTATATAATCGGTGTAACAATAACCAAATAATTCCGCAAGATTTATTACGTGGACTTTGGTTTTTTGTTGCGAATGAAAAATAAAATGAAATTTAATCCGTTGTAATAAACTAAACTGCCTTTTAAACATAATCATCTGGCATTATTTTAATTTTAGTGAAATGACATTCTAGACTGTTACCATTACGATCATGACAACTTATAATCCATGCGATAATTTTAAAGTAAAATTAGAAACTCTCAAGCTCGTAATAAGTTTTCAAAGCTGGACAGATTCATTTTTGAAGTCGAAAGCTAAAAGATAATAATTTATATTTGAAACCTTTAGCTATTGCATACTAGTGTTTAAAAAAGGAATATAACACTTGAATCTTCTCATTAATTAAAATAATATACAATTATTTTCACTTACCATAACTTTCATCGGAAACTAGTGAACATCGAAATACTTGTCGACATTTAATATCTTTAATATGATTCAATGAAGTAAGCATAGCTGTAGTCACTTCTAGATCTCTTAAGTTGGGACAAAACATCCCATTAGCTGGCATATCAGAATTTGACAAAAAATTACCATCACCACACGGAAAAGTACGAGGATATCGACTATTGCGCTCTGCACATTGAAATGTCACAATCGAACCACAAGCAGAAATTTTGAAAGAAGAAAATATGTAGGATTTTTCTTTTTCTTCACTGCCATCGAGACAGTCATCGGTTAAGTAGTGGTCTTGTGCAAATATCTGTGGAATACATTGACCGCCATAATGGCATCGATATTCATCGTCGGCACATGTTGTCATTTCTAATGTCTCACACCATTTTTCATCTTCGCCACTCATACAATCGACTTTGCCATTGCATACTTGTCGCCAGTCGAGACATAAAGACCATGGCCCACGAGGGCAATCAGCTAGAAAGCCATAACACGTAGTAATATTTAAGTTAGGCTCCGCGTTGCGACGACTATTCACAAAAGATTGAATGATTTCATCAAATGACAAAGATAAGTTGTAGGCGAACCGATATTGACATTTCGATCCGAACCATGGCGACGAACAGTTATAGAATGATCCTGAACTTTGATTATTAATTTCATAATGTTCAACAAGATCAATGGGTGCTGACCAATCAAGAAGTTGTTCACTTGTTACATTTTGTTCCCTCAATTCTTTAAAAGTAATCTTGTTTGCTGTAGTTTCATCCAATCTGTAAGATATTTCTTCTTCTTCAACATCGTTATCAGGCCGTCGACAATAGGGAGTCAACTGATTGCTTATAACATAAGACGAACGTTCGTTTAAGCTACTTTCGATGGTTCGAGAGTACAGACAATCAAATGTCAGATACGAACTCTGACGAATATCGGAATAATATAATGAATATTGACTATTCATCGAATTTTGTAGCGCCAGAAATATTATCACAGCTATAATCAACATTCTTTGAAGATTTGTACGAAAAGTGATAATTATCAACCCTTCTACTATTCTAAAATGCATAAATGAACAAAATGATTCTTTTTTTCTATTTTGTAGAAATGCTAATGTGAAGCAAATCATGATGTGTCTGTTCCTTTTCTGGTAATTAAAAGCAGTCAGAAATTCTGTTGCAATATAAATAAAAATCGAGGTCTATCGATTAATGGGAGAGACCAACTTCATACTATAGACATAACAGAATACAATTTCTTCGATTCTTGGTTTTTCATGGATAATATCACCCTTGATGTTTCCTGTGTAATCTACCATATCAATGAAGTGTGTTCTCTCATGTTAGCTACTAAATTTAGGAAGCACAACTATCACAATGCCAAACGGAAAACTGATGCTATATGCAGTTTATTTTATGCAAATTTTTCGTAAGATGATGATTATCTATCATTTTAAAGGTACTTCATGAATTAGTTATGGATTCGTAACATCAACGAATGTGATTACTTCTCAATCGATCTATTTGGAAAAAATTCTCAATACACAAAAAAATTCTGGATTTCGACTTTCTCATGATTGTCTTCAGTTCTTAAACAGTCCATAATGGAATCTATTTCTTTGACACATTATGCTCGAGCGAGTTGGAACTTTTACATACAAGTGTTAGATACTTTTGGGGTATCTGCTATTTTTTATTTTGAAAAATATTGCTCAGATGATTGGTCGATAAATTTTACAAAAAGACGGTTCCATTACAAAACACTAGTCTCGCACTTCAATCAAATAGACTTCGGTTCCACGGCCAAGTCATAATTCCGATATTCCTAGATCTGACGAACTGTATGTTTTTGAGTAACGTGTGACATATAAGCTAGCTGTCGAATAGGAGACATCATTAAATCAATGCATTTCCCAGGTCGATCATTCAAGATGTTCGTAACGGCGTCTTAAACGGCAAAAAACGGCGCCATGACGAGCCGTAATCCGTCAGCCCGTTTTATGATCGGCCGTTTAGTGCAGTAAATGATCATCGTTTTTACAAGGAACGGCCATCTTTTCTTGCCGTATGTTAGCCGTAAAACGGTATTCCGAAAAATGACCTCCACACAATATCATGAAATATCATACAATATTGCCTCTCGCATTACTTTCGGAGTACAGTTTTACGGCTAACATACGGCAAGAAACGATGGCCGTTTCGTGTGAAAACGATGATCGTTTACTGCACTAAACGGCCGATCATAAAACTGGCTGATGGATTACGGCTCGTAATAGCGCCGTTTTTCACCGTTTCATACCATTTCTGGTCGTTTACGACGCCGTTTTCTTTGAGCTGGGTTCATAATCTCGAAGAAAGTATTCTATTCCATTTAGAAAATTTCAGAAAGAGTATCATATAGCTTCAATTTGATTAAAGCATGTAGAGCATAAAAAACTGTCATAATTACTGTGTCTCGATTTAAATTTGCTAGTTTGTGCAAGAACTTATTATTATTTTATTTTTACACAGGCAAGTACCGCTTATTGTCATGATTCACTGGGCCGTCCACTAAACCTGATCTAACCATAATCTCTCAGCATCTGCTGAATTCTGCTTCGAGAACTCATGACGAGCGCTCATGCTCATACAGGAAGAAAAATTTATTTTATACCAAGGAACACGGAGTTTTTAAAAAGAAAACATTTTCTTTGTTTGCATTGAGAACTTTTAAAAGTGATGCATAAGAAACAACTCGCAGTCGGTCTTTAGTGTCTCTACTGGAGCCACTCTCGACTGCTTGATATTGCGTAGCCCCCTCCATCCTTCTCCAGATAAAAGGCTATAGACTTCTATTGCGAAAGTTAGCATCGCCCTTCCACAAGGGGCATTCCATTGAGCTTCATTCTTTCCTGAGATTTACGTGAAAAACAAAGGTTTTTAAAGCCTTTATAACATGCAAACAAGTAGTGTAAGGAATCAAACATTGTAAAACTAGCTCTTCAAATGGGGAAACGTGATTTGTATTGCCAAACTCAGCGTTTTTACGAAGGAAACGGATTCTAAGTGCTGAAACTTCACAAAATTTACTGGACTTCTGAAAATTCTATTACCTTCTATCATGCTTTCTGAAATTTTCCTCGGGAATCGCCTTCTAATGTAAGGTTCCGATTTATTCTGGTAATGGCGAGGACTGTTGGAGTTCATGATACTGATATAGTTTTGAGTCATTATCGATTTCCTTCTGCAGTGCTTTGTCTGTAATAAAAAGAAAAGTATGAAAATGCATTTGACATTCTTTCACACACAGCTAAAAGAAGCCTAAGAGATGTGCAATGAATCCTGTGGTTGATGGTTGCCAATCAACGTAACTTTATCGTAAAGGGCCGTTTTTCGCATTGTATTCCACGATACAGTGACTTTTTTCAAGTGATATTGAGTCGTTGTAACACGATGAGTATTAGATTAGTACGCCAGCACCACATTATTTATCTCCATATAGCCTAGCAAAAACGCCGAAATAATTATTATCCTTCTCTTTAGAAAACACCACCCATTTCCCGTGTCACATTTTTATCTAGCACGATCGTTTTCTTATAGTATTCTTGGACCTGGATCAATTCTAATGTGTCGTACCCGGTATATTTCATGAAAAATCATGTGCAATGAAATTCTCCAATACATCTTGTATGCATGTAAATAAGGAGCAATAATATTATTTCTAACATTAGAAACGGAAGCATGTTTTTTTTAAACTGAAATGTTTTGTGCTCGCCATCACCCTCAGAAAAAGGTCTTACTGTAACCTGGCGAAATTGTGCTATTCGGGTCATCAGAAGTAAATTCAGTCCATGATCTAGTCTCCTCAAACTTAATTCGACGATTAGAATTGTCATTCCGAAATTCTCTTGTTTATCTTGCTGTCTTGTTATTCCTAGATCCTTTCGTTACAGCTAACTTTTGACCTTTCCCAGATGATTTATTGACAATATTCGATCAGAGGAAGCGACAATTCGTCGTTTCAAGAAATTAATTGAAAGAGTAACTTTTTCCACGGCGTGTTACCTAGTAGCTTAACTTATTGATAACAGTAATTTTACATCTCTATTCCTAATTCAAGGCGAAAATCGATCGGTCCATGCACTTCTACAGGCTAATAGAGATCGGTTACCTTATCGATGTCCTATTTTCAGAATTTTCATTTCAAGCCAGTCTTCTGAAAAACATCAAGACTTATGCTTTTCTCAATCATTGTACAGAATCATACAAGTTTTTATTGATGTATCTTCAGCCATCGTTCACAAGACATTTTATGACATTCAGTATTCTCTAGACAGGGCAGTAGTGAACTGAATCGACTGAGTTTTCAAACAGGCAGCCAGGGCACATTATTGCCCTAGAGTTTTTAACATTGTTTCACTGTTGATGGCAATACTATTTGTGCTGCCACGTACCAGATGAAAAATATACGCTCAAGTTGCAGACAGCAGTGCTTTCCACTTGCCGTAGCATGAGATCTTCGTTCAAGATAAAGATTTTTTTCTATTCTATCCAATATGTAGTAAGGGCTGCAACCACTGGCGACAATTTTCAATATTTCTATTTCCAGAAAACAAAATGAGTTCGACGTATCGTTAAATATCATCTGTGTTATGCATCCGTATTTCCTATTCAGAATAAAAATTAGCTCGTGTTGAGTATGCACGCAAGTTACCCTTTGAACAAATGGTACAGCAGCTTCGGGCCATTTTCGAACAACGTTTAACCCGACGGGACTTATCGTTATAAAATTTTTCTATTTATCAAAGGGCTCTAAAAGCTTCCTTCCATGAATCGATCCGATCACTGGCTAGCCATTTGTTGGGGTCTCTCAAGGGCACTAATTTCGACTATCCGCGCTCAGTATTTAAATTTGCCTAATCGAAATAGCCCGGATTTTATATCAGGGGCTAGTTGATCATCAATGCTCCAACCCCCTTCTTGTCGCCATCCACAGCAAGCTGCTCATGTACTGAAGTCTGCCTTTTTGAAAAGTGATCAACTTATATTTACACACTGCCCAAATTGCAGTTTATTCCCTATTGCAAAATGAAGGAATTATCAAAGATAGGATACTCTGTAGAAAACTGAACATACTAAGGCTCATTTAAAACTATCTATAGATACAATAGACTGTGTCTACACATGTACAATATAAATGTCTACATCAAAGTTTTTACGATACTTCAATGAGGGAAAACGAGCACCTAGATGACATATCTAGAAACCCTATCTTCGTGGCTTATTGTCACTCCTCAATAGAGGTGAACAATTAACATTTATGCGAAAAAATCAATGCGAAAAATTAATTTTACAAAATTTACATAAACTTTAAAACGTCAAATTTATGTTAAATTTAAGTTTCAAAACTTGGAAATCAATTAGCAGGAAATTGATACATTTAATCATCAATCTTGAAAATTATGACTAGGTCAAAATTACACGTAAAAAGACTTTTTTATGCTGAGATGAAATCAAGCTTGAAAAAACTTATAACACAACATTGTCACAGATAGAGACAACTTGAAAATTGAATTGTCTGTCAAGAAAAGACTTGATCTATATGTAGATGGTTCTCTTCAAAGTCTAGCTCACAAAGCACGACAGGATTAATGATTTGATTCCAATGAACTCTCAAAGCTACGATGCTTCATTGTCTGCAATACTGGAAGCGAGGAGTCTGATTATTTCAGAGTTAAAGTGAATCGAATCTGATGCTTCACATGCTGGCTCCAAGTACGATCATCTTGGATGGTCAGTTTAGTAAAGTGTATTCGGTGTTCTAATATGTATTGTGTAAGTTCACCATACACATAACTGAAAAGAAAGCTTAACTGTTTAGAAATTGTTATCTTTTACCAACTAACTCTGCCTCGTATTAACTATATTATTGCTCAGTCAAACCTTTCCTTTACGAAGAAAACCAAACATCAAAAGTTCAAATGAAAACTGGATCACAATTTCAAGCTTCTATAAGTTATACTTGTTTTAGTCAAATCTCAGTATAAAACTAATGCATTATACATGGAGTGGAACCCTCTCATGACTGAAAACGAACACAGAAGTACATTTTATTTCATATGACTCTCCATAAAATTGAGGGAGTAAATTACGTGAAGAAATGAAAATAGAACGATAAAATAATTCTGAACTGTAGAATCAGACGCATCAGTTTTCCTCATGGTTTGACCTACACGCTACTTATTGAATTTTGGTCTGATCTTCATGGATTCCAAATTAGATCAGACCAGACAAGACAAGTTATTCCACTTACAGTTTTTCTGCGTAATGACGGATGGATGAATGCATGGAAACTGAAAAATTCTACTTACAACTGATACACGTTCTATTTTTCCTGGAAAATATATTTGAATTTCATAATAAAATTTTCATTTACTGATAAATTTTTGTTACTGTTCATACAAACTATCGTTGCAGAAAAGAAGATAAAGAATTAGGTTATTTAATAGATCGTTTTTTATAAGTTGATCAATGTTCTAATCAAAGGATACTCATGACGCTTCATGCCACCTGACATGATTCAGTGCATCAAACAGAATGCAAAGGTGANTGGAAGTTTGAGTTGTGAAAAAAGTATGAAGTAATGTGTGAGAAAACATTCTACAAGAGATACTTCATTTATATTAAAGGGTTAAAATAGAGTGGAACAAATTAGTGTCCATTTCTTTGTAAGAAATAATTATATATAAAATACTAGTCTGTATGGCTTCTTGGCTATTTAGTACTAAGTCAATAGGACACGATGATTCACTGAAGTATCAATAAGTTGCCTGTTTTAGATTATCAAAACGATGAATTTAAAAATCATTGCAGAACTATTGGAAAACTTCTTCTATGACAATTGACTAATTAGTCCTCGTTTTTGTATTATTTTATCCAATTTATAAGAACGTTAGATTTCTACTAAAGATGCAATGATATCGAGTTTTTCAAAACAAAAATTAACTTTGAGAGGCATTTTAGAAGTTGTAAGTTATGTTTTCTTAAAATAGTATTATATATCTATGTAATTATATGTGATGTTCTTTTAGAGATAGATTATTATGCATGAAACTCTTAGAAAGTACGATTTGAGAGTAAAAATTGTGATCATCTATTCCATGGATGACTACATAACTGTCTTTAGTATATAATATTCTCCCGAAGACTTACCTTGTTTTATAAAATTATTCTGAAGCAGAAATGATTCTGTAATACATATGTATATATATATATAGTATATCGAATGCGTAATCACGATGTGCGTTTTCTATTTAAAAAAATAGAATATTTCAAACTTTTCTAAACTTATGACAGTCATCATTCATTTCAACTCTTAAGTATCATACATCAATATTATGAACTAAATATCACGCACTATTTAATATCATGAACATAACCCATAAATCAAAACTCACTACTTTGAATTGTCAAATACGTATAAGCTAAAAACCTTTTCATCAAGTCGTCAAATAACTGCGCACATCGAAAAATATTCTGTTCATACAAACGATTATATGAGTTTCATATTACCCTCGATACGATATTATTCTTTTCTATTATGGTCGTAAACCTCCGTAACGCAGTAAATTGAACAATGTATCATTATATGACGAACAAAACGAAGACAGTATATGACATTCTTACACCAGTCAATAAAACAGTATATATCTCAATTTTAAAAATAAACGCGTAAAGCAATTGGAAGTTTTCCTTATACGGAAGATATCAACTTTGATCCATTTTTTATATAAGATTTTGCAGCAAGTTTGTACGCGTTCGATAATTAGATTGAATACTATCCTTGAAATAACAAACCTGTTCCATAAATCGGTCAAAAAAAATCTGACCTACTAGAAATATGATTGTTCTCTATGGGAAAACATTATATTCGAAAAGTAAATGTTTAGCAGTATGTTGCTATATGTATATAATAAAAATGATTCAATCATTAAAAAGTGTATGAAACTATTTTAATTTCTCTGAAATAAAGATTTAAAATGATTTTCTAAATATATTTACGAATACATTGAATTTTATTGCATGCTTTCATGCTATGAACTTGCAAAAACATATAAAATAATGAGTGCTCTATAAGAATGACTGGATTTCATCTCAAATCTTTGTAGTGAGTTAAAAATGATTTCTAAAGGCGGCATCGACACCAATCAATAGACAATGTAATTCTCTACACAATTTCCGATTCTGAATTTTAGAGAGGTATTAAGTCTGAACAGGAAGTTCAAAATATGTACATATGCTTTCGACACAAGTGCTTAGGTCAAAAAACAAGAAAACGCTTGAAATTCTCAAGTATTTCAAACAAATCTGTCTAATTTGATGAACTTATCAAAAGCTTTGGAGTAATGTTTGAGTCAATAATTCGTAGAAAAGAAAACATGAAAGCGCAATAAACTGCACTGTTTAAAATAGGCCCGAACTTTAATTTTTCTAGTAATCAATTGAATACTTAGGTCACTTTATTGAGATTTGAATTGTGCGTTGTTCAAAGGAAAATCTATGGGAGAACATGATTTTCCGGACAAGTATTGCACAGAAAATCTTAATTTCGTGAAATATAAATCTTCAATTATTAATTTTAAACATGTTCCTTTTGGATACAAGAGCTAAGAATCTTCAAAAGATCATTGTCGCATAGAACGGAAATTTCTGTTCTATGTACTTTATAATAATTATATTTTTAACATTTATCCTCTTTAGTATGCGTTCAAGGAAATTGTTCGATTGCTTGTGGAAAAGTGTAAGTCACAGTTGGACAATAAATTGGGTGAAGA